>CALNHX010011532.1:0-31327 GCA_940337035.1 Agriotes lineatus
AACCAAAGAAATAGTTCGGCAATGGCAGATTGCTGTGGAGGAGTGCAGGCGGCTGCAGGTGGAACTCGATAAGAAGACCCACGAAAACCGAGATTTAGAATGCAAGCTAGGAATTGCCAGGAAGTTGTTCGATCAGGAAAAGAAGCGCTTTCGGAGGATTGAACAGGAGCGGGATGACCTTGTGAGTTTGGTTGTTTTGAAGTGATATTTGCTTATTGGTTACTTGCAGGACACAAAGATTGGACGTGCGGCAAATATATTATTTAACAATGGAAATCGTGTGCCTGATGAAACCCGACAGCAATTAGCATTCCTCCATGATGTAAGCCAAATGGAGCAGGACTTGAACGGAATGCCACATATTCCTCAGCTTAGCGCCATTCAAGAAGTGAATACCACTGGTACTGCTTTAAAAACTTAAATTGTATTTTCTCATTGCATTTATTCCTCTAGGTTCCTTATTGTCAGACTTTAGCTATTCACGTTCAGAGGATGACCTCGATTCTTCAGCTTTACACTGTGGGAAGACATGGAAGAAGCATAGGCCAAGTGCCGAGCATGCTGGAGAACCAGCTATGAAAAAACGTCGCTCGGGCAACAGTAAGGTGGTGGAAATAAATGCAACCGACAAAGTCAGGGCTACTACGACACTGACAGTGAGCAAAGAGGGCCCCATCACAGCCACTTCCATCATCGAGTCAGTGCCGACTGAAGTGCCTGTACTCTCTCAGACACCTGCTCGTAAGGTATTTAATAATGCTACACCAATTTTCATTTGAGAATAATATCTCAAAATTCTAGGTTTTTGCTGACTTGCACCCGAGTGCGCCCCCAGCTCACCTGATTGACAACTTGTGGCAGCACAGCAGTCCCCAAAACTTGGCTCGTTCCAATGTTCGACAGCACTCCTTCCAGACTAAGACCATCGTGATGCCAGAAACGTGCGGGCCTTGCAATAAACGCACTGGCTTTGGGAAAACGGTTTATAAGTGCAAAGATTGCCGTGCTATTTGCCATCCTGAGTGTAGGGATGCGTTGCCCCTTCCTTGTGTTCCGTTGGTGAACACTCCTACTCAGCGAGGGATGTTGGTGAGACTACTGATTTTTCAATCGTAAAAATGTTTGTACAAGGGTGGTTGTGGAAAATTAAATCGGCAGTGTAGATTAGTTTACTTACAATTAGTTTAATTCCACAGTTGTCAAATTGGTTATTAAAATAGTTTTCCCACAAGAACACACTAAAATGGTGGCTAAAAATACAGCATTCAAGTTTATATTAACAAATTTGCAAAAATGCAACTGCTAAGCTAAGACGTGCTGTTGAAAATCCTCAGCTGCCCTTGTCCAAAAATGTTTATTATTGCACTATGTAATTTTTTTATGCTTTAGGGTGTTATTGGCGATTACACCCCAGCAATTGCACCGATGGTGCCAGCTCTGATTGTTCATTGCACCAATGAAATAGAAGCACGAGGCTTGAACGAAATTGGCTTGTACCGAATTCCCGGGTCTGAAAAGGAGGTCAAAGGGTTGAAGGTGAGTGAACTTAAAAATATTCTTGTTTCTTCCAAAACAAGATTTTTATAAAAAATTTGGTATGGAATCACTTTTATTTGTTTGCATTTTTTCTGACTTCCTCACAGTAGTACTTGTATCACTGCTTCAGTATTCTTCAGTGTCATATTCACCAGTTTCACTAATGTATTTGGCAATCCCAACTTTCGAATTTACTTCATCATGATGTTCCTCTTTTTATGGAATCAAATGCTCATTTTCTTTGTGATTCTTGAAAGTCATCTGCCATGAATGTTTTGTGGATTGTTGGGACGGCCTTTTGAAAGTGTACTGGTGAGTTGTTGGAAAGTTATGCAAATAGCATTCGCCGCCATCTTAAGAAAGGTATTAAGGTTTTTTATTCAAAAATGTTGCTTCCTGGTGAGGCTACCCACTGTTGTTCAATAGATGCCGTTTGTTGATTCATTTCCCTTTTTATCTTTTCTTCTGCATGCTTGTTCTGCACTTGTCTTGCAGAACCTTTAGCCACGTAGTGTGGATCTTGCAGGTGGTACTCAAATAACAAAAAGACTTAATGCATTTCAAAATTTTATCAATGCTAAACAGTACAACAATATTTTGAATACTGTAGGCAAAACATTAGACCTGGTATTAAGCAATGTTGAGGTTGGAGTGATAGACGCAGACAACCCGCTTGTGCTAATAGATAACAAATACCATCCTGCTTTAATCGTAACTCATAAAATTGTGAATATTTATTATACAGATGGCCATCAGCTAAACAACAATATAGAAAAATATATTATTTGCAAATGTATAATTTGCTAAAGCATATCAACTGGAATGAATTAAAATCTCATACAGATCCAACTAAAGCAGTAGGCGTTTTTTATCAAAAACTTTATGAAGTAATGAATGCAAGCATACCAAAGATTACGAGTTTTAAATCAAACAGTTATCCAATATGGTTCAACAAAGAGATTATTACCAATTTAAAACAGAAGAAATACTTTCACAAAAACAAGCATAAATCAGATTACCATGTGAAAGAATTCAAACGATTGAGAGCGGTCTGTAAGAGAAACATTAGGACAGCTTATCAAAATTATTTAAAATCAGTTGAAAAAGAAATATTAGTTAATGTAAACAGTTTCTGGAATTTCATAAACAAAAAGAAAGAATTGCAATTATGAGACAAAACAGATACTGGGATGTCGGAATATCAAATACGGATGACGTGCCTAATAAGTTTGCTAGCTACTTTCATTCAGTATATAATTCATCGTCAACTTATAATTTAATAAATATTATTTCCCAAGCAAATCAAAACTCTTCAGATCCGTTTTCAATCACTGCCTTTGAACTGGAGGACGTTGACAAAGCCTTACTAGCTATAAAACCAAAAAAATCATGTGGTCCAGATCAAATACCGTCTTTTTTATACAAAGCCAGTCACGAATTGTTGAAACAGCCATTATTTATTATATTTAATTTAATTTAAAATCTAGTACTTTTCCTACCCAGTGGAAGCTAACAAGTGTTACTCCCATTTAGTGATGTGGGTCGGGTAAATACCCAGTGGGTAGGGTATTTATAAATGGGTATTTACCTGGGTATTTACCCCTGCCTCGGGTAAATACCTAAAAACTGGGTATTTATCAAATTTATAATATTTAGAAAGCTAAGCTAACTTTTACTCACATAATCTTATCTTAATAAATAAACTACATATAAAGGAAGTGCAATATTTTATGTAAAATAACAATTTAAATAACATTGAATAAGCATTCACCCAGGTAAATTAATCGTTTATCGGTAAAAAACATTGGCTGCCGAAATTTATGGAAATAAACAGTTAGATGCAATAAATTGCGCCTGTTAGAGTTTACAAAAAACATTGTGATGGCTGACTCCGAAGATTGGGATAATTTAAATTGTTTGTACATTATTTTCTGACTTGTTTCCATTTTTGAAAAATGAACATCACATTAATTTGAAAAATAATCCTTATATTTATTAACATTAATATTAATATATACTTATAGACACATTATTAAACAATCTTAAATAAGGCAAACAATATCACAAAATAATATAAACAACGCTGTATACCGATGGGATCATAAGTATGCAGCAGCAATGAGATAGCATGAACAAAAGCACATAATACTTGAGTAAGAAAGCGATAAGCGTACAAAAATGTTATTTTAGTATGCATATTTAGTTGACATGACATAATTAAAATGAGCGTCAAGTCTACTCAAATATTTGTTTCTATGTTCATCTCTTTCTTATTCAATCATTGAATTCTGTTTTTTATTCATTTTATCTCATTGCTGTTATATACAGGTTGCCTAAAATTGTACAGAACATGGCAATTTCATGAGTTGGAAAAGGTTCATAAGACCATAAGAGTAACCAAAATAACAAATGCAATAATTACTTTGGTAGCTAGGCAACAAGTAGGTACAGTAACTACTTGTTGCCCAGCTACCAAAGTATTTATTGCATTTTCCATTTCGGTTACTCTTATCGAAAATAGTATTTGAACCTTTTCCAACTCATGGAATTGCCATGTTCTGTAGAGTTAGGTATGTCCCCACCGGTATTTTGGGCAGTAAATGTTCTCAGTTCAGGTATTTTCTTAAACATTTTTATAAAATTCGCATAGAGCACCTTCACTTACCAATCAATTATACTGATAAGATTAACTTTATAATATTTGTGAATAAGTCTATAAATACCCGCTTAAATACCCATTTTGGGTATTTACCCCTAAAAATAAATACCCGGGTAATTTACATCACTACTCCCATTCATAAATCTCGTAATAGGAAGGATGTTGAAAACTATAGACCTATTGCAATATTATCTACACCTGCAAACATTTTTGAGCAGCTATTATGTGCACAGTTATCTAGTGATGTAAATTACCCGGGTATGTATTTTTAGGGGTAAATACCCGGGGTATTTACCCGGGTAAATACCCAAAATGGGTATTTATGGCCTCATTTGCCAAATATTATAAAGCTGATTTAACCAGTATAATTGATTGGTAAGTCAAGGTGCTGTATTCGAATTTTATAAAAATGTAGAATAAAATAGCTGCACTGAGAACATTTAATACCCAAAATATTGATGGGGGCATAACTATACAGATTGCCTAAAATTGTAGGGAACATGGCAATACCATGAGTTGGAAAATATTTCGAATCCTATTTTCCATAAGAGTAGTAGTAGTAGTATCGTGGGGAGACTCATGTCTAGCAAGTAGGCCTTGATAGGCCCTTTTTGCCAACCCCGTGGACAATGTCTAGGCATGCAGAGTACCAGGTACCTTAGTCCTATTTAGAATTTTGCCAAGACTAAGGAGTTTCAACCTTAGCAAGGGATCTTCTACATGCTACACATCGTAGTAAGTGAAATAGAAAATGCAATAATTATTTTGGTAGCTAGGCAACAAGTAACTATTGTATCTACTTATTGCCTAGCTATCAAAGTAATTATTGCATTTTCTATTTCACTTACTCTTATGGAAAATACCGGGTGTCTTAAAATGAATTCCATCTAGTATGCTTGGAATTTTCCATAATGCAATCCAAAATTTCAAGTAAAGTTTTGGATTGCATTATGGAAAATTTCAAGAATACTAGATGTAATTCATTTTAAGACACCCAGTAGTATTCGAACCTTTTCCACTCATGGGACTGCCATGTTTCGTACAATTTTAGGTAACTTATATATTACAGCAATGAAATAGCATGCATAAAAAACAGAATTCAATGGTTGAATAAGAAAGAGATGAACATAGAAATAAATATTTGAGTAGACTTGATATGTCTACTAAAATAACTTTTTTATACGGTTATTTCTTTCTTACTAAGTATTATGTGCTTTTGTTTATGCTATCTCATTGCTGTTTTTTTTTCTAAATTCTGACTGGGGCAATTTATTGCGCCTCTGTTTATCTCCATAAACTTCGGCAACCAATGTTTTTTTCCCGATAACCGATTAATTTACCTGGGTGAATGCTTATTCAATGTTACATTTAAATTGTTATTTTACATAAAATATTCCAGTGTATTTATATGTAGTTTATTTATTAAGATAACATTATTTTGTAAGTAAAAGTTGGCTTAGGCTATTAAATATTACAAATTTGATAAATACCCACTTTTTAGGTATTTACCCGAGGCAGGGGTAAATACCCAGGTAAATACCCATTTATAAATACCCTACCCACTGGGTATCTACCCGACCCACATCACTACAGTTATCTAGTTATATAAAACAGTGGGTCTATAGTGAGCAGCATGGGTTTATGAAGGGACGTTCAGTTGAAACAAATTTAATTTACTTGACTAACTATACTAGTGGAGTTCTGGACGAAGGTGGACAAGTAGACGTTATATATCGAGAGATCCAAAAAAAACTGTTCCTCAGCGGGCTTTGAAATTCAAACATTTGAATAATATGCTGGTGGCACTGTAAGTCTATGTCAAATTCTAGGTTAGCAGGTTAGGTTTTGTGTCAGATTTGACACAGACTGACGCAAAATCTAACCTATTAACCTAGAATTTGACATAGACTTACAGTGCCACCAGCATATTATTCAAATGTTTGAATTTCAAAGCCCGCTGAGGAACAGTTTTTTTTTGGATCTCTCAATATATGGATTTTGCCAAAGCCTTTGACAAAGTCAAACATGATATATTACTTCAAAAACTATACTCTTTGGGCTGTAATCTTAATATGCTAAATTTATTTAAATCATATCTGGAAGACCGGCACCAATTTGTTAAATCTAATGGAAAGCTATCGCAGAAATACCCCACCTCCTCGGGTGTACCTCAGGGCAGTAACTTGGGGCCGTTATTGTTTGCCATATTTATAAATGATTTGCCAATAAGAGTAAAGTATTCCAGTTCTCTCCTGTTCGCTGATGATTTGAAAATGTTTAGGAGAGTTTCCACAATCCAGGACTGTGACTTACTGCAGCATGATCTAACGGGAATTTCGAAATGGAGTGTTGATAATGATTTGTTATTTAATGTTACTAAATGCAAAAGTATGTCATATTCACTCAATATGAAAACAATTGATTATAAGTACAAACTTAACGTCACGATAGAAAAAGTTAACCAAATTCGGGATTTGGGTGTTACTTTTAACACGTTACTTAGCTGGCATAGTCATATTGAAAATATTGTCAGTAACTCTTTAAAAGCTCTCGGGTTCCTAATACGAACTACATCGGAATTTACAGACACGAAAACAATAATATCGCTCTATAATAGTCTTGTTCGATCGAAGCTAGAATTTGCATCTAACGTGTGGAACCCAGAAATGGCACTACATAAACAAAACATTGAAACAGTCCAAAACAAATTTATAAAATATCTTTGCTTTAAGCACAGACATCATTATCCACACTACCACGAATACCAAGACATCCGCAATTAATTTAAGATTATTAGGCTGAGCAGAAGGAGGGATATGGCGGCTTTGCTCTTTATACATAAATTGATAAATAACAGACTTGACTGACCCATGCTGCTGCCTGTGGTTAAATTGTACCGGGTGTCTTAAAATGAATTACATCTAGTATGCTTTGAATTTCCCATAATGCAATCTAAAATTGTACTTAAAATTGGCAAGACTGTAAGTCTATGTCAAATTCGAGGTAAGTAGGTTATGTTTTAAGTCGATTTGTGTCAAAACTGACGCAAAACCTAACCTGATAACCTCGAATTTGACATAGACTTACAGTATTGCCAATTTCAAGTAAAATTTTAGATTGCATTATGGGAAATTCAAAGCATACTAGATGTAATTCATTTTAAGACACCCGGTATATACCAGCATTAAGATGTAGACCTCGTCAGATATTTTACATACCTCATTTTAGAACCAATTTACGCAAGAATTCGCCAATGCTAAAAATGTTAAACATTGCGAATGCATTCCTAGATAGCTCAAAGGTCAATATATTTAATGAATCCTTACTTACTTTTAAAAAACAAATTAAAGAAAAGTTTTGACGGATAATGGTTTTGGATAATGAATTGCTCACGTATTGTATTATATTGTATTTCAAGTTTTGTTTGTTTAATTAAGTTCATTATCTTGCAACTCGTTATTTTTCCTTAATTATTTAGAATAAGTTTTATAGTTAATTTAAGTTAATTTCAGAATCTCAAGTAATGTCATTGGACCTAGGGCCCGTGTTACTTGATCATTTAAATAAATAAATAAAATTTGAAACGAACATAACTGTTAGTTTTGATAACTCCAGTTTTTTTTGCCCTCCCCTGGCATTTCGAGTTAAAGAGGTTTGACTGTACTATAATTATGAATATCACAACCATAAACTAAGTTTTTCGGTCATATATTCAGGTAACAGATTATTGACTGCTTTAAAAACTAACAATAAAGAATTGAGATAAATGCGCTGTTTCATACTTAATCATTGTAAACAATTCAGCATCGTAGAAATTCTTGTATGTTTAGAACAGCGTAATATAATTCACATTACTCCGTCCTGCTGTTTTTGCACTCTAGCTAAATCTTGTTAGTGACATAAAAATAATATATTAGAACAGTAATCGAAATGATTATTTTATAAATCATAATTTTAGCCTGTATTCTAAGCTTATTAGAAATTCTACTGAATAAGCCTATTTTCTTAACTACCTTTTTAATTATATAATCTCCGTGTGCTTTGAAGTTGATTTTATTATCTATAAGTACTCCTAGATATTTAACTTGAGGTACCTGTTTTATTTCTGAGTTTTCAATTTTAATTTTATTCACCGATTTTACATTAACACCTGACAAAATTATTACTTTTGTTTTTGCGATATTCAGTTTTAGTTTATTATATTTTAACCACTTAGAAATAATTTCTAAATCTACATTCATTTTATTAACATCTTCGTCAGTAACTGTCACTAATGTATCATCTGCAAACAGATTTATAGTGCAATGTTGTAGATTCAATTCTAAATCGTTTATATACAAAATAAACAATAATGGACTCATGACAGAGCCTAGGGGTACACCCAAGTTGTTTTCCATGTAGCTTGACTGGCACTGATCGAAGTGTGTAGTTTGTAGTCGATGAGTGAGATAACTTTGAAACCACATATTTTCCTGACCACGTATTCCATATTTATGTAGTTTATTCACTAACCGCTGCCTGTCAATAGTCTCCAAATGCACGTTTATAATCTAGAAAAACGGTAACTACACTTTTATTTAATTCTAAGTCATTTTTCCAAGTCATGGGAACCAAGTTTAATGTTATTATTCTTAACATGGAATTTCGGCTTGGACCACATAGTATTTGTTTATAAACTAGGGATGTCGTACCCGGTCTAAAATCAAACCCGGATACCCGAAAACAGTACCCGGGTACCCGAGGGTACCCGAAGTATATAACAAAAATGTTAGAGTACATCGGAACATTCATTACGCCGCGAGTTTTAAACTGAACTAAATTGAAATAGTTCCTACTCTCCCATCAAAATCACACAGAGGATGTTTATGGTACTTCATCCCATACTGACGCGATTTATTGGTACTATTGACGGGTTGAATTTTTCCGTGAAGGGGATTTATTATATGAAACAAGAAACATTATGTGGTATGGGATGGGGTGATTTTGGTTATTACTGCATATGGTTATGTTTTTCTAGAGCTTATTTCTATTGTTTTTAAGTTTTTATCTTCTCCGAAAAAGGCTGACTTACTAGAAATTACATAATTGACTAGTCGGGTACCCGGGTCCTGAAAATATACCCGGGTTGGCTATTACCCGGGTCAACCCGGGTACCCGCCGACATCCCTAATATAAACACCCAGCAGTTTCTGGCTTAATGTGCCTTGCACCTTGTAAAGTCGAGCAAAAACCCGCGCGATGGTCGTGCTCTTTGGTGGCTCGTGTTGTTTGAGTATCTTGAGAACGAGGATACTTAGGCAGATTTGGCCGTTTTTCTGTTTGTGCATCCATATTCACTAACATTTCGCACGACCTTGCAGCTTGCATCATCAGAGTGAAAGTCGCACTAAGAACCGAAGGTCGGTGTGTAGCTATTTATAGTCCTCCGTGCCAGACGCGCGGAGTGGCGTAACGGTGGTTGGTCGTCCGAGTGCAACGTAATCCGTGGGGCGTGGCCGTATGACACACAGTGGTTGTAATGCTTTAGATCATGTATCACAGGGGTCCACGTTTTACTAAGCTTAAAGCCATCTTCCCGGTTGATATTATTTGGATGTTTTTCTATTTCTATGGCTTCACGTATCACTCGCGGGAGGTAGTGAGGTATTCTGGCAAGTACTCTGGTGTGCTCAAATTCTAAAGTGTGCCCACTTGTAAAAGTGTGCTCAGCTACGGCTGATTTTGTGATGCGTTTGTGTTTGCAATCGCCTTTATGTTCTTGAAGTCTTAGATCAACTGAACGACCAGTCTGTCCAATGTAACTCGAGTCGCAAGAACAAGGAATGCGATATACGCCAGCGGTTTTTAAACTTGGAATCTTGTCTTTTACCGATCTGACGCCGTTACCCAAAGTTTCCTTGCTCGTGAACACAGTTTTGATGTTGCATCGTTGCAGGACATGTCCTATCTTATCAGTCGAGCCTTTTAACGTAAGGTAGAAATGCTAAGCCTTCCAGAGGTGGAGATTCATCTTTAACCTTTTTTGTCATAGTCTTGTTTAGTGCTTTTCGTATGGGGGTAGTTGTGTATCCATCCTTTTGTAAAGAGTCAAACAGATGTAGCTTTTCTCTCTCTAGATTTTCCTTGTCTGAGATACATACAGCTCTTGTCGCCAGAGTCTGGAGAACTGTTGCTTTTTGCATTGGATGATGGTGTGAGTCAGCATTTAGAAATCTGTCCGTGTGTGTTTTCTTTCTATAGACTGCATGTCCTAAACTGCCATCTGATTTACGTTTCACCAGGACGTCTAGAAACGGAATACTGCAATTTTCCTCTACTTCCATTGTGAATTGTATGTTGGGATGTACAGAATTCAGGTGTTTTAGAAACAGATTCAATGTCTGGCGTCCATGTGACCAGATGACAAAGATATCATCTACATATCTCAACCAGCAAGTCGGTTTTAGCTGCGCTTGTTCGAGAGCCTTGGTTTCAAAAGCTTCCATGTAGATATTAGCGATAACAGGTGATAGCGGTGAACCCATAGCCGCTTCTTCGACTTGTTCGTATATTTTATTGTTCCAACTGAAGTAAGTGTTTTTCAGGGAAATTTCGACAAGTTCAACTTGGTCTGTAGGCAAGAGATCTTTGAGCATTACTAGCAACTCATCAACGTTGAAACCAAATGTCAGCGCGATCAATTCTCCTACACATGCTTTGGCAAGACATTTAACCAGTTTACTACAGCCTCTAACTGGTAAAACAGACTCCTTTGTCAAGGATTCAGCAGATTTTGTCCAGAAACTAAAGAACATAAAGTTAAACAAAGATGATCTCTTAGTCAGCTTCAACGTACTATCACTCTTCACGGAAGTGCCGGTAATATTGAAAACGGTATTCGTGATTTATCACAAACTGAACAAAATTCTATTCGCGTTAATATTTGCAATATCCTAACTAATTTTAAACACAATAAAAATAATCAACAAAATCTCACTTTCACTCCTTTAAAATATAACAAAATACTCACCAAAAATATAAATTAAACTAAAAATGTTTTAAACAACAATAAAGACCTTATAGTAACATCTGCAGACAAAACACAAAAAACAGTTATAATGACTAAATCTGACTACCATAATAAAATGACTAGTTTATTGAGCAATGTTAATACATATAAAAAAGAACTTAAAGATCCTACTTTAATCATTCAAAACAAAAACAACACAATAATTTAATTTTTTTTTTTATAAAAACTTCATTGACAAATTTACATATAAAACTTTAATCTCACATAACGGACTTCCGCCTAAAATATACGGTTTACCGAAATTACATAAAGAAAATATACCTTTAAGACCTATTGTTGCTTCTTACATGAGTCCAACCTACAATCTTTCTCAATATCTTTCAAAAATCTTAACTAATATAACTTCTATTAATAAATTCAGCGTTCAAGACTCATAGATATTCAAAGAACATATAAATAACACCAAACTTAATCCTAAACATGCTCTTTTCTCTTTAGATGTAGTTTCTTTATACACAAACATACCGATCGATCTTGCCTTAAAACACTATAAATAAGTACTGGAATAGAATTAAAAAACATACAAACATTCCACTAAATGATTTTATTCAAGCTGTTGAATTTGTTTTAAATACCACTTATTTTACATACAATAACAATATTTATTCTCAAACCTTTGGATGTGCAATGGGTTCACCTATTTTGTCAACAATTGCTAACCTCATAATGGAAGATATCGAGACTAACATTTTTAATCAAAATACCAATGTCTCTCTTTATTTAAGATATGTGGATGACATCATAATAGCAACAGATACTCAAAACAAACAAATAGTTTTTTGCCAACTTGTCACTATGTTACCTATGTAACAATAATTTTTTAAACATAACCAGTTATTGTGTTCTACATAATTTTAAGATAAATGTCGTAATATTTTCAACAATACTATCTTGTGCTACCTTACAATAATGTTATGTAAGTATACAGGTTTTTTGCTTGAAGTGAATGTATTTGCTAATCTGGTGTTTTACTCTATTTCAGAAATGTATACCAATATTTTTAGTAATTTTCAAATTTACAACTGATAAAGCAATCAAAAATTGCGAAACGTTTTGTTAAACTTTTAATTGATAATAAACATGTTACGACTTATGATTTTTATTATTTTAATAATAATTAAAATCATGCATTTTTGATATTCACATATTTTCAATAATTTTCTGACATTAATTATCTCCACAATAATAACTTTAAAGTTCTAAATGTCATTTCTCAAATCGAATAGGGTAGTTTATTTTATTATGATAACACTATTATGTGAGTAAACGTTAACTTAGCTTTTTAAATATTACAACTTTGATAAATACCCAGTTTTTAGGTATTTACCCGAGGCAGGGGTTGCGTTGGGGCTCGTCTATAACTTCATTACTTTCTTCTGGTACTAAAAATGTCTGTCGCTCTTCATCTTTTGCTTTTGCGTGAACTGCAAAGTGCTTGTTTAATCCTTTCGGACAAACTTTACATTTCACCAATTGTTTATCTTTCGATATATAAGTGTTGCCATATCGACTTCAAATTGTAATTTTTTTAATGTAGAATGAAGGCCAGTTGGGAATCGGAATTCATTATAATTCTAACGCTTTAGCAGAAAAATAACGTGCCCCTTTAAAACCCAGAAATATAAATTATTCATCTTCTTCGCACATCATTTTTAAAGTCTACAAATTTAGCCTTACTGCAGAGCTGTGCAGCACTCAATTACAAGTACTTTCAGTGTACTCGGTACTCAGTCCACGAGTACATTTTTTTAAATGTACTTGTACGTACTTGTATTTGACGCATTTACGTGTACTCGAGTACATATCCTTGTACTTGAATACATTTTCGGGTACTCGAATACATTTACGTGTACTCAAATACATTTACATGTACTCGAATACATTTTTGGGCACTCGAATATATTTACGTCTACTCAAATACATTTATGTGTACTTGAATACGTACTCAAATACAGGTACTTAAATAAATGCCGTATGCAGATCACCTCAGCCACCTAGCATATGTGTTTATAGAAAGTATAGCATTGACTTGAATTTTAGATGTTTTGCATAATGATAAAGACATTAAATTACTTTTATAATTTGTTTTATGTTTGCTAACATACAGTTTTCGATGTACAGGAAGAAAACGTGTTCTTTTTATGAAATATTATAGAAAAGTTCTTTCATTTTATTTATGCTTGCCGTCATTGGCCGCAGTACAACGATTATTTTCATTCACGACACTGGTAAACAGACCACTTTGCCATGCCTTGACAGATGACAATTTTGAAAAACTTAAAAGACAATAAAATAGGACTTGTTTCGCCATTGCACTCGGTACTCTGTACTTGTATAGGTATACGAATACTTTCATTGTGCACTTGTACTCGGTACTTGATTACATTTTAAGTAAAGTATTTGTACTCGGTACTCGAGTACTTTTTATCTGTACTCTGAACAGCTTTGCCTTACTGTTACTACATATGCACACGTTTACGCTTAAAATATATCTAAATCCAACAAAAGTAACAAACAAATACGTAAATAAAAGAACACTTGCAAATGTGGCTGAAACAACACACAGGTTGAATTCTAACCTACCAAAAATCATACCTCTCCTGCGTTACGCAAAACGCAAATAATGCAGAATATGCAAGAGGCATGAGTAATACGCCGGACGCCGGTATTTTTTTTGCAAATTGGAATTATTACTTTATTTTCTTCATGTGTCTAGCATTACTCCAGTTTTTCAAGCTTTATTTATTAATTTATATTTCTTGTTGGCCAATTCTTTCTCCATTTTTGACTAGCTCTGCGTTAAAGCCATTTTCTCCAGAACACTTTCTATTTTTCATATTATGTATTATTTTATGCCTCTTTTTAATTGATTCGATGATATAGGTCATATTTGGGGCTATTTATTCCACGTTTTCTAATTAATTTTCTTCTTCGTTTAGTTCCTTCTCGAAATGTTTTATTCTTTTCCAATAACTTTTCATTTTTGTCTTTGCAAAATGGCATCTTATTTATTGTTTTGTTCCTTTTGTATCTTTCTTATTTTTCTATTTCTCTTTCCTTACAACCTTTTTTTGCCCTTCTGAATACTCTTCGTTTCATACTTGTTTTTTTTTACATTTCTGCTCATAGTTTTTCATCTTATATTACTTTCTTCGTATAACTTCTTTTGCGTTTTTTTATCATATGTTCAATATATTTGATTCTCATAATTTTATTCAAACTTTTCTTGCAGTTTCTGCCAGAATGTATTTTGTTTCTCTGTTTGTGAAAGATCTATATCTAACACTGCCTTCTGATACTTTTTTGATAATCAATTTTGTATAATTTTCTAGAACTGGTACACGGTCTATCTGATTTGGTCTTTGTGTACCTGATATTACCCAGGGCCCCTTATAGACTTATTGCGTTCAAAGTATGTGCTCAGGTTTTCAAGTTTCTCGTATTAATCGGAGGCCATTATCACTAATGTTTGCCGTATCTAACAAGTGTTGGTGCATACAGACACTCCAGACTTTGGTATATCTTAAACACATTTTCTGCTTCATCATAGAATGATTTTTTTTATTGTTGAATTTTCCTCTCCGTATGTGCAATTTTTTTCTAATTTTGGCGTCAAGTTTTGCATCACACGCTAATTTTTTTTTTTTTTTGTTACTTGAAACCTCATTTCATACAGTCGAGTTTGGTTTCCAGTATTAAAAAGTATGTAATTTTCTAATTCTTGTATAAGATTCCTTTTCGTTCGCTCCTTGTCTGTTTTATATCTATGTGCCTCCATTTCTAAGTTTTTAATGCAGCTTCATAAACGGCCCCCTGTTGTTTTTCTGGTAGCTTTTTCTTCTAAGTTTCATTTGCAATCGATGTCCTTGTCTTTGCTTGGTTCATTGTCGTGTTAATTTTTGTGTTGCCATCTAATGTTTTGATTTCTTCATTCATGATTTTTATTTGCAGTTTCGTACTCACTTTGTTGTATCATCTGTTGTTTCCCTTCAGTTTCTTGTGTTGTATTTTTTAGTGGAGTAGATCTGGGTTTGGAAACGAACTCTTACTTCTCGAAAAAAAATTTTTGTGATTTCATAGAGTCGGGGGCCCTCTTTCAAATGATCACTATGGGAAGACTACCGGAGGTGCGAAAGGAGGGGAAATTGCCGTTCTAAGATATGGGAAAACTTGTTTTTCGCGAATAACTCGCTGAGTTTCATCCCGATCGGAACAGTTTATGGAAGATGAAATAAATGGCTCACAAATACAAACAAAATGAACTTTGGTTGGTCGAAATCGGTCCAGCGGTTCGCAAGATATTGCATTTTGAAGGTCGAAAAACTGCGCCCGGAATTTCGCCGCGGCAGAAACCCTCCGCGGGCCGTGTTCGTGTTTTTCGCGAGGAAGATATTGACCTAGCGACTTTATTTTTTTTCCCTTGTTAGGTAATCACAATCAAAATAGTTTGTTCAAATTTCAAGTCGCTAGGTCAATTAGGAGGGTTGGGGGAGGGAAAACAATAAAAAAACTTTGATCGGAGCGAACTTTTTTATTTATTGGCCGATCCGGGTCATCGAAACTGGAAAATCTTTGTTAATTTTTTCGCTACAAGATTAGTCGGGGGTGACCAAGATTTTCGCGAAAATGGGGAAATGGGGGGCAATTTTCCGATTTCGAAAATTTTATTTCTTCATTTTCTCGGTGAAGGAGTGGAGTGGGAGACAATTTTTTTTTGTCACCAGATTGCATTTTTTTTCCCTTGAAAATGAGCCCCCTAGGAACCCGGTGGGACAATTATTAAGGGAGGGAGAGAGGTGAACGCGTTTTTTTCCTGTAGAAGGGCAAGGGACAGGGCTAGCGACTTCGGGCAAAGCTCATCCTTAAGGGTAATCAATTCCCTTTCATGTTTTTTTTATCGCAAAGCGCTATCTTGATTAGGGGTTGCACGCGGGCGTGATATGTTTCTCAGGAGTTCCCGCTTACCGGTACACACAGATGAGAGGAGCGTGAATATGTATTTGTAAGAGAGGAGAGGGAGCGCTAGGCTCTGCCGCCGGCATCTCGCTGAACGGGTGCGCTCGCCGTGATAAACATATCACGCGCGCGTGCAGCCCCTAATCAAGATAGCGCTTCGCGATAAAAAAACCCCTCCCTTCGCACCTCCGGTAGTCTTCCCATAGTGATCATCTGAAAGAGGGACCCCGACTCTATGAAATCACAGAAAAAAGTTTTCGAAAAGAGAGAGTTTGTTTTTCGGTTTTTTTTTTCGCCAGATCTACTCCACTATTTTGTATGTTTCTTTCGTTTATTTCCTCTCTTGCTATTTATTTGATCTCGGCTTGTAAATTCATTACTTCCTGTGTCAAATCATCAATATCGACTTTTGTATTTCTCAGCTTATTTCCATTTTCTGGCTTAGAGTTTCCAATTGTGCTATTATTATCTTCTCATCTTTTTGTCCGTCTAGTTTAAACACTGGTTTGTACTTATTTCTTCCCATTTGGTCACTTTTACCTTCTCTCCTATAATGCTAATTTCTTCATGGTTTTTCCATAATTTAACTTAATAGTTTCCTCCATTTTCTTGTTACTCTTTTCCAGTTCTCCTGTAATTCGTTCCAGCAAACATTCCACCATCTTCTCCATAACTTATTCGATTTTGTGGTCTTCCTTTTCTTTTCTTTCTCCGATTTTTCTAGTATGAGATCCGTATACAATTTTTCAGCCGTCATCAACTGACTTTATGAGTGTCCTTAATTATCATTTTCATTTTCTTTTTTTGTTTAATTTAATCACAAGTAGATACTACACCATTTGCATTTCCTCTTCTGTTAATATCACTTATCAGTTTCAGCAGTTTCTTTATTTCTAGTCACTTATATATTTGTTCTGGCAATGTAGCTTTTCATTGCTCGCAGTTTCGCACATTATTACCCCTTTTACTTCCTATCAGTTAAACTCACTACGTTGTTTCGGAATTTATACTCTTAGTACATCCTTTCCTTGCTATTTTAATGTTCCTGCTAGCTCCTGAACCCCTAACTTTGCTTTCAAAATACTTTTGGCTAATAAAACTGGCTTCAAAAATTAACACTCTTGTTGGCATATTTTACTAGAATACATTGACTACCACTGAAAAACCGTGTCTTTTGTTATACCAGTAGTCATTCTGTCATAATCTGTTTCTGTACACTATAATAATTCTCTATGTCGCTTCTATAATTCTGTTTTCATTATTTTCGAATATGTTTTTACACTCATATCACCTTACCTTTAATTAATTTGTGTTGTTAATATTTCTTTTCAGGCAGTGGATATTTATTGGTCTTGTAGTTTATTTTGCCAGTTTTTTCAGCATTTGTATTTCTTTAAATTTCGTTTTTATCTCGACCACTGTCTGTATTAACACCTTGATATGTAGTGAGATCAAGAAAGCTTGTCTGAAAAAAACTACTTTCTACAGAGAGTATATGAATCTTTACATCCTCCAGCTGTCATGTATGAAATAAAGTTAGCAATTTCTGGTAGATTCAAACAAGGAAAATAATTATGAAAATAGGAAGTTATTTGCAATCAGTTTTAATTAAGGATAATAATGGAATGAATGCCAAATTATTTGTTTTATTAATTAATTAAAATATTAAATTTTACAAAACTAAATTATACTTAATTAGTAATTACAATTCATGTTTAAAATGCGCCCCATTATTGTCGAAATGACACTTTACTTTTCTTTTCATACTGTTAAACACATTATGTAGCTGTTGCACAGTTATATTTGCAGTAGTGGCAGTAATTGCATTCTTTAGTTGCTCAGGTGTGTGCATGGGGGTCTGATATATCGTGTTCTTTAAATGCCCACAAAGAAAAAAATCCAGGGCTGTCAAATCGGGTGACCGTGACGGAAATGCAATGCAAACGATCGTCATAAAATTGTTGTAAATATTAACGTGTTTATAGGGCTGTATGTGCAGGTGCATTATCATGCTGAAAATATCCCTGATGTAATTCATCGTAGTGAAGTTGATTTATAAATCTGTTTAGAATTGTGATGTAGCGGTCGGCTGTTGTGATATCTTTAAAAAAACATTGATGCGTCTTCGTGACATGGCAATTCAAACGCGAATCTTGATCGGATGCAGTGGAGTTTCTAAAAATTCACCAGGGGCCTCTGCAGACCACATCCTGTAATTTTGTTTATTTACTTTACCGGTGCGATGGAACCAGACTTCATCTGATAAAAAACTTCCAGCATTTTTCAATATTTAAATTTTGTTTAAAGCGATTGCAGTACTGCATATGTTTTTCATAATCGGGACGAAGTAATTTTTGCATTACTGAAGTTTTATATTGGTGTAAATGCAGTTTTCATCTTACTGCCTTTTGACGCGTTCCATAGCTTAACCCTGCAATTACAAATTATAATAATACAAAATACACATCTGTTTGTTGCGCTAACTGTTGTAATGGTTTTTTAAGGCTGCGTTCTATGCATGTCTGGATATCCTTGAATGTGTCCTGAGTTAAAATGGTTGGACTTTCAGAAGTTTTCCTTTATCAACATTGCCCGTTGTTTAGAAACAATGCATAATACACTTTACATGGCTGCTCAGATTATTGTAATTAAAGTCGACGTTGGGCTAACGATTAACAAATTCATTTACTAGAACATTGTGTCAACATTCCATGTCTCTATTTTTGAACTGCTCTTCTTCCTTTTTTCTTTTGTTACTTTCTTTATCTCTAGGGTTCTGTATTATGATTTTTTATTATAACTTTCTTACCTTGTGTAATTGTGTATGCTGCCATGTCAGTCTTCTTGTTGCTGATTTTTTTTTTATTTATTCTGATTACTATTGGTAATACATTATTCACTGCCTCAGGTATTATTTATATCAACCTTGCTAATAGAAATTGAAATGGCTTTGGTTTCCCACATCTTGTTTCAATTATATTTTGGTAATTCTGATATAAGCTAAAATAAATCTAAATATGTTTACTCCATTCTTATTTTATCAGAAATTTCATATTGTCATAATCTTCTATTATGCCATATGTATTGTAATAGTTTACTGCCCACAGCAATTCTGATTGCCTAATTACCCAAAAAATGGATAATTTCAAAATGAGCACAGAATTAAATATTTTATTTATTGCAAGATAGTCAGTATTTTACACTAATAAATGCACTTGATATGAGCAGCAGTAACTATAATTTGGAAGAAATAGGTTGGCATTAGAGAAAGCAGAATTTGAAAGGGTTACGTTCAGAGTTTCAGTAATAATTGGTGTTCTGAATGGCAGGCATAGCTTAATGTATGTAGCTGACAGATTTGAGTTTGGTGAAATCAATACAATAATGTGAATTTGAAATAATACAAAGATGATTTGTGAAGTACAGAAGGTACATGAGCGTTATGAGTATTAAAAGTAACTAATGGGTAAAGGAGCAGTGCAAGCAAAGCAATTATTGCAAAGAGCAATGAAATAAGACAACCTATCGAGAGGACACAGACAATTAGTGCAGTGCTAAATAAACTTGTGTGTGTTCAAAGTGACAATTTTCAAAAAAGACAATTTAGTATTTAAGCAAAAACAGTATATAAAAACTATAGTTCATAAGTTAAAACATATCAAACCTCATTTCTTAAAAACAAATGTAAATCGTAATCACTAGGTAACGAGAGTATCAATTGTTAATAATATCCAAACAAGCTTGAAAATTCTATGTCGTGTGTCAGTTGAGCAGCACAATATAAAAATTTTGAATAAAACGTTATATGTGGGAGTCAAATAGTGTCATTGATATTCACCAGTGTGCAAACCATCTTTCTCGCTTATTTTCCAAGCAATAACGGTGCCCAGTGAAGAGGGATAGCCAGCTGCAAGAATTGCCCAAGTGCGATCAACTTTGGACCTCCTTTTTGACTGATTGTAGACATCGGTCAGCGAAAGTAGTGTGTACTACGTTTAGAGAAGACCTTCAGGAGTGCCTGGGTATAGAAATTGGAACCAACAAGCCATTCCTAAGTGTGTAATTGTCGTGGCGTCACTAGAAAATATATGCAACATATGAAGCTATCCGTTTAAGGTAGGATTCTACATTAAAGCATTGCCAAAGCCCCATAAACCATTGGGTTCTTCAAGAATGGACATTGCCCGAGGGGCTGAACGTGATTCCAGCTGCCCAGATCCATCCAGATTCGAATTATCGAGGTAGCGTCCCTTAAATTTGTGAATTGAATACCGGAAATAAAACTAAAGAAGATCAGAGCATTGGTTTACATTATCTAAAACAATACAAGGTTAACCGGAAGCTACGTCACAATTCGCAGTAGTTACCTAATGCATTCTTGCCGTTTTTGGTGTTTTTAAATTCAGATTACACTAATTTCTTGTACCTGCAGATCATTTGTTGTTGTAGTCAATTTTGAGGTTAAAGAGCTGTCAGAACGAATTTGAGCGTTTGCCATACTACACTGGGTAATTTGTCATACACGAAAGCATTTGTAATACAAAGAGCAATAAACCGTTTATTGAGCTAATAATTATTACATCATTTTCTTTAGCCCTGAGATTGACACAAAATTCTTGATTCAAACTATTTAATATTTATAAATTGTGGTGATTTGCCCTATTTATTATTTATATTTTTACTAAAGATACTAGTTAAGGGCATCATTCCTTTGACAATTTTGGAAATGCAGGTATTTCATTAAAAAATTTCAGGAAAAATTCCTCAGAGGAAAGAGTGCCCCAAGCTTGAACCAAACGGACGTCCACGTCATATGTGGAACCGTGAAGGACTTCCTGCGGTCCCTCAACGAGCCCCTCATCACACGCACGCGATGGGCTGACTTTGTTCGGGCCGTGGAAACCAAGGATGGCATCGACATCGCTCCAGTTCTGTGCCAAATAATTTCGGAACTGCTACAGCCGAACCGGGACACTCTAGCTTACATGATGCTGCACTTAAAAAGGTACCTATTGCTGCTTCTGGCATTACTATTCTATTACAAACGTGATTTTTAGAGTTAGCGAATCTCCTGATTGCAAAATGCCAGTCAAGAACCTGGCGAAAGTATTTGGGCCCACGATTGTGGGTTATTCCTCCAACGATCCAAGCCCCACTTCTTTGCTGACGGAGACCAGACAGCAATTTCTTGTGTGTATAACTGAGCTTGTAGTATTCGTGGCCTTTATTTTGCGTTTATTTGCAGGTAATGGAGCACTTGATAAATTTACCGGCGGACTATTGGAGTTCCTTTGTAAATTTTAACTATAAAACGCCCACCGGTAAACTGCAGCAAACTCCTAGCACAGACTCGCTTCTGTGTCCTAGAAGTCGTGGAATATTTAGTCCGCACAGGTAATATGTGAGTGTGCTATTAATCGTCATATTGAAGATGTTTGTTTTCTAGGAATACTGTGCGGAGGAAGCACAAGTTTTTCCCCACCCCACCTTAGGACTGCAATCTACTATGAACAAGTCCATTTTTTACGTTATTCAGCCATGAAAATAATTTTGTTTGTCACCCTTTGTTTCTCAGCCAGATCTGCTAGCTATAATTCTCTGTTTCTGTTAGATATAATCCTTCCTTAGTTATGTGATTTTTGTACTTAACTATAAATAATTCAACATTCCACTCAACCATATAGTAGGAAAATATATTTTAGTTGTTAAGAGTTGTTTAAGCATTTTTGAGAATAGTTCATTTACATGTATACTGCGAATATGTTCTGACTATTATGTCAAAAGAAGGTGGTTTGGATTGATAAAATAAAACTGTTATAAAATTAAAAATATATTTATTCATACTATTATTATTATTATTGCAAAACATCTGGTAGAAGTTTTCTACCCATTAGCTGTTATCAGTAAATCCCCATTTACAGCATGCAACAAACATTTTCAGTGGCTCAAGATGAAGGTCTTCAACTACAACAAAAACAGGTTTGCACAAATCAAAAATTGTATTGTAGGAGGTACAGGGGACAAATAAATGTGGAGCTTTAATGCAAAAGTGAGCAAGTCACACTCAATTGTTCAGGAATCAGTCATTTCTGTATAACTTATTTAGGTAAATTTAGATATTTCTTGTATACAAAAATTTTACGAAAGTTAAAGCGTTTGAAAGTACCAATAGTATCTTTTTAGACGGAATAATTGAAACAGAATTGCCATTTTTCATTTTGACTTGTTCACTTCTGTTTAAATAACTACTTTTGCTTCTAAATCTGTAAGGACTTGCACTCTTGACTGAAATAATTGTTGCCCCACTGGGACAAACGTGTTGCTACCGCCATTGAAATTCCATCTTAGTTCACATGAACAAGATTTTGTAATTAATTGAAAACATGCACATAAGTAATACTTTCATGTTCATATCCACTAGTAGAAACAAACAAAATTACACCATGGTAGTAGCAGCGTACATAAATCAAACAAGTAGAGACAGTCACTGTCGGTTCCTTTGATGTCAAAATTCCGATTTAGATAACCTTGAACGGTTCCTGGGGCGTTCTTTCCGATAGTACTAACAGATGGCGCCACTACTTTGTCACATATGATTGGTAGCAGAGCTAGTAACTGGCTCTGATTGGTAGAATTTTGTGCTGCCATCTGATAGTCAAGCTTAGAAATACCCCCCCGAGTTACTGTCCCAGGCACTCTAGACAGGTTTCAACATTTGGTATGAGTGTCTCTACTTGTTTGATGTATGTACGCTGGTATTAGTTAGTACATCATACCACACTCCACTAGATTTAAAGAGCATATAGCTCATTTTAGATTCAACAGATTTGAAAAATCTAGTATTGCCCAACACATTTACGAAATGTGTCATAGTGCTGCAGAAGCTGACTTAAAAATCGTTAAGGCCCTTGTGCAGCAAGCATTTCAAACTAGACTTCCTCCTGGCGCTTCTTCAGAAATCTAGGAAACAGGGTGGATGGCCAAGAAACTTTTAGTTTAGTTTCAAAAATTCAATACATTCACAAGAACTATCAAAGAAACATCGTGTCTACTCGTTTTAGATTGGTATTTGACTCATACTAAAAGTTTGAAGTTGATTGATTTAGCACAGAACAATGAGGCGATTTTATTATGCCTTCCACCTCATTGTTCCCACAGGCTCCAACCACTTGACGTGGCATGTATGAGACCATTAAGTAAATATTACAAGAATGAAGTATGAAAATGGCTCAGAGTTAACCCTGGGAAGGTCATTACCTTCTTCTTCTTTGTCTATTGCCTTACGCCTTAAGGCATCGGCTTTGCTTTAGTTGACTAACTGTTTTTCCCCTTTTCTTTGCAATTCTATTCTTAGTTCCATATTCTGGCTTGGTCTTCTTACCCTTTTGCTTCCCCTGTCTTTTGGATTTTGCTACTTTCTTGGTTAGTGCCGCATCTGCATTCTATGGACGTTTCCAAACCATTTTAGTTGCTTTTCTTCTATTATTTAAGTAATTGGCTTTTTTGTTGTATGATTTTTCTTTATGTCTTCATTTCTGCATCTGTTCCCTTTTGTTTTCCCTATTATTTTCCTGAGGAACTTCATTTCTGCTGCGGATATCTTACTTTGGCCAAGTCTCTCTTTCGTACGTCATGTGTTACGGTCTTAAACGGGTTTTACGACACCGCACCGGCTCATACAAAAACTAAACGGCCGGCGCGGACGATATTTAACATATACGGGACAAAGATTCACCTAGGCCGCTGCCCACGCCGCAACAAGATAATGCCGGCTAAGAATCAGTGGAGCGAGGGGGGATTCTTCACGAGATTAACCAAGGACAACGGCCAGAGGGGCGGTCAACATCGATAAAATTGAAAAGGGCGCCACCCGATTTGATTGACATACGAAATCAACTGGGCCGACAAATACTCAAATAACTACTTCGGAAGAATACTCAAATAACTATTTCGGGAAAATACTCAAATAACTATTTCGGGAAAATACTCAAATAACTATTTCGGGAGGCCACGGTGCAGCACCAGACTCAAACACCCAACCTCACAGTTGTCGCAGCACAGTGACACAGTCACCCTGTAACAGACATGCACAAGACGCAACAGAGGAAAGAATAAGACGGTAAGGTTAATACATCTATTGGATCACTACCAGTGACCTACCAAACATCATACAAACCACAAGTATGACAACTCGTAATGATGGCTTAATCGGTACGTGTACGCTCAGCTGGGGAAGCGCTTTATTTTAAAGGTGGCGGCGCACAGTTGAGCCGAACGCCAGATGCAGGCCGGAAATAAAGAGTAAACGTAGGCTTAAACTCAACGGCGTGACGCCGTGACGCGCGAGAGCAAAGCCTGAACAATGGTAGATTTGGACAGTGAATGCGACATAAATAAAGCCGCCTGGCAGCGCAAAGGTTACTACACAACAGTGAATTTTTAGTCAGAGTGTACGTTGCACTGCACTATTTTACAAAGCAAAATTGAGTAATGAATACGATATAACTGAAACTGTCTGGCTGCACAAGCGTTAACACGCAACAGTGAATTTTAGGCTGAGCGTACGTTACACTACACTGAATTGCAAGCACAAACTTGAGCGATCGATTTGTACGCAAACATGCGGGTGAAATTAGTACATTTTACAGTTTGTGACCTTATCAGCTAGGCCGGTAGTGGGCGAGGAAGCATTCCAAACAGTCGTCGAACAGGCACCTTGCACCTAATGTGGCTATAGCGAAATCGGAAGTTGCTACTTGTCCTAATGGATCCTCTTTTCAGGGCGAATTTTGCGTTGACCTCCCTTGGTCATTCAAACAGCTGTCAGCGTAACTGCGGTATGGGTGAATACAGAGAACGGAATCCCGCCTATTTAACAACAGCGAACGAATTGACTTCACAAGCCTACATAAGCACTGCACCCCCGCAGCGGCACGTAAACAAAACGGACTGCCACAACACAACCTAACTAAACGACGTCTCTCTTGGAACTGCCTCGAGACAAGCAAAGTTTAAATAATCACCGAGACGCCGCCCAACTTGCAATAACAACACTCGCAACTGATTTGTTCGACGACCCGGGGCAGAATGAATCAAACGACCATTAAACTAAATTCCAAACCGACGCGTTCGAACCGCTAAAAGTGGTCAGCCAATCAGAGCGTAGAATGCGTCAGACACGCGATCTTTCGCCGCGAAGCAAGCAATAGCCATCCTTGTCGCACCCACAGGCTGAATTTTAACTAGCCCGAAAACGAACGCTGCAAACGAAATACAGACGGACACCTGCAGGAAACAGTATTAGAAGGGGTGCCCAAAATGTTACCAATTAGGGATAACGATGCTAAAGAGTGTACAAAATCATTATTGCTATATTATGCGATGAACTATGTCTAAACTGAATTGAAATACAGGCGCACTCATCAATTTGGTACCAAGACTGCTCGGAAAGCTTAGGTAGTTGCTAGCATTAATAAGAAATACCAAAATGGCCTAACACATGACAGGTATTTATTGCTACTGTGTTGTAGATTGTTGTTTTGGTTTTTGTACTAATTTCCTTCTTTCCTAATATTGTTTTGTTAATTTGATAAAATACTTGTGTAGCTTTCCTTGTTCTGCTTAGGATCTCTGTGTTTGTTTTTCCGTTTTTGCTTATTTTTGTTCCCAAATAATCTATTGTGGAAACTTGTTCTTGGTCCTCTTCACCGCACTTGATATTTTGTTGCTCCTGTTTTCCATTTATTATCATAACTTTTGTTTTTCTTTGTTTATTTCCATACCCATTTTTGTTATTGTCTTGTCCCATTGATTTAGTGTCTTTTGTATATTCCTTCGGCTGTCTCCCATAATTATTATATCATCTCCATATAGCAGGCTCTGTAATTGAATTGGCCACAGCTCTCTAAATCCAGCTGTTATTTTTGGGCATGTTTTTCTTGCACATTTTCAAGATTTTGCCCATGTAAATGATAATAACAGAGGGCTCAGACTATCTCCCTGCTTAACTCCCTTCTGCATCTCAAATTCTCTGGAGTACGTCCCTTTTATCCTAACCTTTCCTCTAACTGTTTTGTATACGCTTTTAAACACTCGCTTGATTTTTTCCATAACCTCCAATTCCTCCAGGCAGTCCCTTGGGACTATGTCGAATGCAGCTTTCAGGTCAACAAATACTACTTAAATAAAATTCCTGTTGTTGTTCAGTTGCATTTTCTATTACCCTTCTTGCTATGCTTATGTGGTCCTGTGTTTGATTTCCTTTCATGTATGCTGCTTGTTCTTCTAGTTCATCGCCACTTCGTTTCTTAGTTTGTTTTCTATTATTTTGGTATACACTTTGAACAGCTTTGAGGTTGGGCAAATGGCTCTATAACTTTCACATTTACTCTTTTCCTTTTTTATATAAAGGTATAATTATATTCTTTTCGCAATCCTTAGGTATTATTTATTTGTCCAA
This sequence comes from Agriotes lineatus, assembly GCA_940337035.1. NCBI lineage: Eukaryota > Metazoa > Arthropoda > Insecta > Coleoptera > Elateridae > Agriotes > Agriotes lineatus. The sequence continues at coordinate 26,680 of CALNHX010011532.1, forward strand.
CCTTTTTTAAATATTAGTACTAACCATTCTATCATTTCTCTTCTTCCCCATTTGATTAATTCCGGTGCTATTTCATCTCTCCCTGCTGCTTTTCCTATTTTCAAAGTTTTGAGTGGAGGACTTGTGATATTTCGTTTTCAGGCTGTTCGATATGCCTATTTTCTCCTGTTGTCTCAATTTCGTGCTGGTTGTTATCTTTCTGGAATTTCCCTTCATAAAATCTTCACCACACTTCTAGTATTTCCTCTGTTTACGTTTTGCGTACTGAATTTTTGTCTTCTATGTTCCATATTTGCTCATGTTTCTAACTCTTCAGTGCTCTAATTGTTTGCCAGATCTTGCTTTTGTTTGTGTCATTCCTCCCAGGTTTCATTTTTTGCTTTTTTCACTTCCTGCTTGGCTTCATCTCTTTTTTGTATGTATTTTATTTTATCTTCTATGTTTCCGGTTAATATGTAAATTTTCCATGGTTTTTCATCCTGCGATTCGTATGTATGTTGAGGTTCTTTTCCATGGTTGTAGAATGTATTCACTATTTGCATATCGTTCGTTATGCAGAATTTGAGAATTTGATTAATGATCTCTTCTGTTCCATACTTTCCCATGCATCCGATTGCTTTGTCTGTATCTTTTCCAATTCGTCCATTCCTATCTCTTATTATTAGTATTTCTCGATATCTTCTTTCTCTTAATAATAATAATAATAATAATAATAATAATAATAATGTCTTTATTGAACTATTTACAATAAAATATATCTACAGTAAATATACAGCAACAGGGCGGAATTCAGCATGGAGCGCAAGGCAGATGTTGCTCTTCCACCCAACCCTGTGCCTATTAATTACATAAATAAAGAAAAATTGAGCCAGTATGGTACTGTTGACGAGCCAGATGAACTCTCCAGGTGCAGAGGTTACTGCAATTATTATAATAGTAAGAATTATTATTAACAGTGAGTAAATAACTAGAATTACAAATTAAAAATTAGAAATGAAAGATTTCCAGATAATAATAAATTTCTTAAACGTGTTTTAAATATTTTCGGTGGTAAAGATTTTAAATCATAAGGAAGTGTATTATAAATGCTTACAATATTAAAAGAGAACGACCTCTTAAACATTTCTGTGAAGCGAATAGGAGGTGTTAAAAGCCCCTTATGACGTAGATTTAAATTATGAACGTCTGTACGAAAGCTTAATTTGTTGTATAAATAAGGCGGACAACAACTTAAAATAATCCTGTGGTACAAACACGTCGCACGAAATAGCCTACGTTGGCTCATATTTAGCCAATTAACCTCTTTTAATTTGTATGAAATACGTTCGTATTTTCTGACACCAAAAATTAATCGCAAACATACATTTTGTAAAGTTTGGATCTTTGCGGAATCAACAAAGTACAAACAAGGACCATAAAGTACATCGCAATAGTTAAATTTCGACAATACAAGAGTTTCACACAAATTAACCTTTAACTTTTAGCTAAACAAATGCCTATTTTGAAGAATGAGTTTCAAACTTGCGTAAGCTGCCTGGATGCATTTTGACACATGACGATCAAACCGAAATTCCTGATTTACAAGAATGCCTAAACTTTTTACAATTTTAGATAGGGGCAGGCGATTGTCCTGAATTTTGATATTAATTTCTGCAGATACTCGAGCAATGTCACTACACCTTCCTAATAATATGACAGCAGATTTGAAAGCATTTATCTATAGACAATGTTCCGCAGAGATATGAAATATAGCTTCAAGGTCTTTATTTACAAGTTCACAGGCTAGATGTACATTGCTAAGATTAAATGAATGATATATCTGCGTATCATCGGCTTCTTCCATTTGTTTTTGCAGTGTTTCATACAATTCTTCTACTTTTTGTATTTCTGTGCCTTGTCTTGATGCATATATTTGTATTATTGTTATGTTTGTTTTCAGGTTTACATCCATATAAATAATTCTACGGTTTATTGCTTTCCAATCCACAATTTTCTTTTCTATTTCTTCATTTGTTAACAGTGCTACTCCTTCAATTGCTCTTTCGGTTATTTCAACTCCTGAGTATTTTAGTGCATAGTCATTGTTTAAAACTATGCTCCCGTGCCTTTTTTCTTAGCTTCACTAACTCCAGGTATGTGAATGCTCCTTTCTTTCATTTCTTTTATTATTTCTTGCTCTTTACCATTTATTGTTTGTATGTTTCATGCTCCTATATTTATTTTTTGTTTCTGTTCCTGTTATTTACCTATTTTCCTTTCTTGTTGTTCTTTTGTGTTTCTTATGTTCCGTGTGGATAAAGGAAGTATTGGATTCACCCCAAAAATTCGAAATTGAGTTTTCATCAGATCTTCACGTTTTAGAGTCCCCTGAACCCAAAAAACATGTTTTTGTTCATTGGTTTGTCTGTGTATGTGTGTCTGCTGTGTGTCTGTCGGTGAACAGAATATCTCAAAAACGAAAAGAGGCATTGCGTTGAAACTTCATATATAAGTTTTGTGTACTATCTAGATGCGACAGCAAGCTTTTGGAGAAAATCGCATGGAAGTATGGTGTTTACTCTTGTGATTTTTCAGTTTTTTTTATTTGTTCAAAAACAGCTCTAACGATTTTTTTAAACTTTACATTTTTATTACATTTTTAATGTGTATTGATGTGAGATAGGTGATTTTCCAGTTGAATACTTCTAAAGTGGGTTTCTTTTGTTTTTTTCCAATGTTTTTATTAACTCCTATTTTAAATAGAACACCCGATATATTATAACATTTTTGAATTCAGCTTAAAATTCTAGAGAAAATTCGTCTCTTCAACTAACGCTCTATTTTGTACCGTTTTTGTAGAATTTGTATTTTTTGAAAATTTTTTACAAATGCTTAAAAATTAAAAATCGATTTTTTGGCTAATTATAAGATTTCTGTAAAAGGAAGTTGTGTGCGTGTATCACACCAGATTTTTTTATAATCTTTTCTTTTGTTCGTTAGAGAATCTTTCATCCTGTTCTTATTTATTTTTTCTCTTTGTCCTATTTCTTCGCAAGTCGTCATCTGTATATCTGTCCGGCTTCTTGTTTCTGTTACTTTTTTTATTCTTGTTCTTGTTGATATCCTTTGGTGTTCGTGATCTTCTGTAAGTACTTTTTCTATAGCTTCTTCTGCTGTAGAGACCTTATTTCCTAGACTATATCTTGTTTCCTTTATTTTTTTCTTCTATTTTCTTGAGAGGCGCTAGTACTGTTTGTGCCCAATATTTATTTCTTTTCTTTGGTACTGTTCCTACAGGACCGTTTCCTTGGGTGAGTTTCCATTCTCCTCGTCAGTCGATCTTCCTCTCTTTTTATCCTCTTTGCCTTCTGCTGTCTCCGTCATATCTTCTTCGTCTATTTCATCTTCTCTCTGCTTTCGTGTTTGTACTGTGTGTTTATCTTTATCCTTTGAGTATTGTTTCTGTACTCCACTGCCTCCTGTCATATCATTTCCACATTCCAGTTCTGTTAGTTTCTCCGCTGTATAGGGTTCACCGTGGACGATTACTTTATACAGGGGGTGTCCCAAAAAGAATGGGACACCGATTAGTCATAGATTACTTACGTTATAATAAATTGATTAAACCTAATATACCTTAGTACAATGTCTCTTCAGTAAGAAGTTATAGGTAGTTGAAGTTCAATTTTTTATTTTTTGTTAATTTTCACAAATTTAGAGATATTGATTTGAATTTTGGTATACATGCTTACTATTATGTACTGCACTAATACGAAAAAATGTCATAAACTAGGCTTGACTGTAAGGGCACTACCTATTTTTCTAAACTTTTTTTTGCTCTAACTTCGTTATCTGTAATATATTTTTTTTAAATTTTAGGTTATTATCTGCAAGAGAATTAAAAAGCACAAAAATAATGTACTTACTCTTATTTCTTAAGCCTAAAAGCATCTGTTTACCTTAAAATGCCCATCAAAGGCTTTTGATTGTCATTAAGACGTACAATTATCAAGTAGCCGAGATCACAAAAACAATGGGCAATGATTGTAATCTAGTAAACAACAACAAGAAATCAATTGATGACGTTGGTGACATCAGTTTTTTGTCTTTTGTGCTTACGAAAATGCTGCGACATAACGAACCTTGCAGCATTGGAGAATTCGTTATGTAGCGGCATTTTCTTAAACATAAAAGAACAAATTCTTTGTCACTAATGTCATTAATTGATTTATCATTGTTTTTTATTAGATGACCATTGTTTTAGTGATCATGGCTACTTGATAATTGCACGTCTTAATGACAATCAAAAGCCTTTGATGGGCAATTTAAGGTAAACAGATGCTTTTAGGCTTAAGAACTAAGAGTAAGTACATTATTTTGTGCTTTTTAATTCTCTTTCAGATAATAACTTAAAATTTTAAAAAGTTACAGATAACGCAGTTAGAGCTAAAAAGTTTTGAAAGATGGGTAAAGTGCCTCTTACAGTGTATCTGTATCTATACTAAAATTCAAATCGATATCTCTACATTTGTGGAAATTAACAAAAAAAAAATAAAAAATTGAACTTCAAGGCCCTATAATTTTACTGAAGGGACTTTGTACTGAGGTATATTAGGTTTAATCGATTTATTATAACGTAAGGAATCTATGACTAATCGGTGTCCCCATT
>CALNHX010011533.1:0-31326 GCA_940337035.1 Agriotes lineatus
ATAACCTTTATTGCTTCGTGCATATGGTTGCATCTCCACCAAATCCGCTTGTAGTAAATCATGCAATCCTTTGAGAATCACCCGTCGTCTCTTGAAATTTCTTCGCGCTGGTTTGTGAAGTTCTGCAACTAGATCCTCCTTAGGACTCATTGCCGAATGTTGCTGTATCGACTGCTATGGGACATTTAAGCAGCAGTTGCACGTATAACTTAGTGTTTATGGATTCGAATTTCAGTTTCTCTCCTCGCCGCAATGTCTTACCGACAAGCGTGTCGTGTTTGATGCCGTTGATGTGTGATACTACCAAAGGTCCGTTGACTTGAACACTTATGATCTCACCGATCGTTAACGGAAAAATGTACTCATTATTACCGAAAATTTTGGAATAAAGTTTTCATCATAACCACGCCCCACTAGCAGCAGTGGTACCTCTATATGGAGTCGGTTTACATTTTGAACTTTCATAAAGATATGTTTGCGATGAGAACCGTAGCGCGCGCTATGGTAGTGGCGTCCAAATTTGTCTATGGGCATTACTCTATCGTCTAACACCTTCTGATCGTAATTCAATAGTTCCTCTGCTTTTTGTACTCGTCTTAGTGAATTATTTTTGCATCTCGTAGAGCTTGGGTGATGCTTACGATTTCGTTGGAATGGCCGGTGTGCCCCGCTACCTGAGAGGCTAGTAATATGCGCAGACGATCCACTAATGAATTTGGATCTTTCCAAGAAGCAAATTCCACTTTTTTATTGGTTACTGTTAATAATTCCCTACCGGTACGCTGCACCCTCGATGCGGCTCTGGTAGGTTGTCTAATGCCGGAGGATGTAGCCAGGGGGCGTACTACTTTCATATATTTTGCGCCGGCGTTGCCGCTTATCCCTTGGGTTGGATCGTAGTTCTTATGATTTGCGGCGGATCGGTTTACTATGTCATAGTAATTTTCACGGTCTTTGGTTGTATAAGTTATCGGTTTCTTTAAGAACATTAATTCGTAAAAGCCGGGGGTGCCTTTGTATACTATTCTATTGCCGTGATCTGTAATAACCATGTCCTGACCCTCAAAAGTAAGCTGTTTATTCCCAATTGCAAACTTATCAGTGTCTATGCCCCATCAAACTCCATAGTGGAGATCGTACTTGATCTCTGTATCTCGTATCATTCCCTCGATATATTTTCTAGCTAACCCTGAGAACTGTTATAGGTATTCCCCTAGAACTTCCGGTTCCATCATTTGTCGCACGGTTTCCCTAGCCTCTGCTACTGATCTTTCAATTGCCGCTTCTTCTTCTTGAACTTCTACCTGTTGCTCCTCATCCGGTAAACTCTCATACAATACTTCTCTGTCAATAAATCTAGGTGTGGATGTTACCAACGCTGAAGTCGACGGTCCGGGAATGGCAATGTCGGGGGTTGACGCTCGTACGGGGGTTTTGCCATTTCTCGGACGGGGTAGGATAGATGGTGTGGACACTCGTCGTTTGATGGTTCTCAGCATAGGTTCTACTTCTTGCTGTATTGTTTGACCTCCTTCTTGCTTAATGGATGTTAGCAATTCCGTGAGTGGTTGGGAAATTGGTTTAAATTGCTCCGCAAGAGCCGTCTGCGATTCGGCGATATCTGCTTTTAAAGTTTCATATTTCCGCCTGACAGCCTTTCTAGCTTTAATAAGATCGCTTACTAACCGTTTGTCCATGTTGCTATTACTGTCGTTGTTCGTAGACTAATAATTTGTACAGCAGTGGTCCATGCCTATATAGTGAAATAACTGTCGAACCCTTTTCTATAACGACCGGCGTTGATTTCGCTTTCTTTGTCGATAACTAAAAATCCGTGATCTTTGATCCAACAGTGGGAACATAAGTTTTTAAACTTTTCGAATGACATGTCTGTGTTTACATGATCATCGTAAATGTGCTTAAGATTGGTGTGGTCTTGCCGGAATACGATTATGATATTCGCATTATCCCGCACCAGTTGTTTCGGGATTGATGGGTAAGTCTGACAGAGGTAAAAACAATCTATATTTCGATGACGTCCGAAACTAAAATAATCTCTAATTATGCTTTGAGTGTCGCATGCCACATCATCAAACACAATAACAGAATTTTCTTTCGCCTCGTGTGGTTTGATAACCTCACACCCCTCGCTGAATTCGTAGATTCCGATTTCTTTTAGTGACTTTAGGAGTATCTTCAGAAATTTGTATTTAGGTTGGTCAAGGGTTTTGGAATACAAATACAAGTTTTAAAACCGCACCCCATTGCGGTGCACCAAAAGACTGATCATCGCATTGGTTTTCCCAGAGCCGGAAGGACCAATGATCAAACCCCTTTTACATCCTATACCCAGTAAAGTGCCGTGTCGTCTGAACCTCTGTGACATGGAATTTACTGTATGATTTACTACCGGCAGCGAACATTTTTGTTTCACAAGTTTGACGTTCTTCATCGTTTTCGGACGGGAACGAACTAGCTTCTAACCGCGCTGTGTTAAGTATATATCTACCCCCTTTGAGCTTCACATCATCAGTCGCTCTTCGACGAGCGTTTCATTAAGATGAGTTATACTAGACGTAAAACTCGTAGTCGTCGTCGAATCGTAAGACGGAAAGGTCGCGGTTTGTTGAACACCCTTATTGACAAGTTACCCTTCGAATTACATATACCAGGTTACAAGTTTTGCGGACCTGGCACTCGTTTAAACAAACGGCTTTCTCGAGGTGATCGAGGAAGAAACCCTCTGGACGAGGCTTGCAAGCAACACGACATCGCATACTCACAATCTAGCAATCTTTCGACGCGTCACGCGGCGGATAAAGTTCTTGCACAGAAAGCTTGGGAACGCGTTAAAGCAAAAGACTCTACTCTTGGAGAAAGAGCGGCAGCTCTTGCTGTTACAGGGATTATGAAAGGGAAAACCAAACTCGGCATGGGAGTCTCCCGGAAACAAAAGCGTACAGAACCCATTGCTGTTATGGAAACACCCCGGAAACGAAGACGTACACTACCTATTGCAGCGCAAAAATTTGGTACGGGGATATCTAGAAAACGGAAGCGTACACTACCCACTGCTGGTGTGACGGTCCCCCGAAAACGAAGGCGTACATTACCTATTGCCGCACAAAAATTTGGTACGGGAGTATCTAGAAAACGGAAGCGTACAAGGTGTAGTAGGCGTAAACGTATTGGAGGCGCGGTCGTTTTTAAATCGCGAAGGAAACGCCGAATTCGTTCTAGAGTAGTACCTGTTCCCAAGAGAGGAGGTATATTGCCGCTTGTACCCATACTTGCTGCATTAGGAGCATTGGGGTCCCTCGGAGGCGGTGCTGCAGCAGTCGCTAAAGCGGTTGGCGACTCAAAGGCTTCTAAAAAGGATCTCCAGAAAAAGGAACGGCATAACAAAGCTATGGAATCCATTGCTCGAGGAAAAGGACTATATCTACGACCGTATCAGTCAAAAAACTACCGTTGAAGCTACCACGCCGAGCGTTGACGAACATCGATATTGCACAGTACGTTAAACGCTTAGAAATTCCCCATTTTAGGGGGATATTTATGCGAGATGCTCTACCCGACAAAATTCGTCAACGAGAATGTGGTGTTACTAACTTAGACGATGATGTTGGACCTGGCACACATTGGACAGCCTACTTTAAAGCTGATCGATTTGTTCTGTATTTCGATAGCATAGGTCGCTTACAACCTCCTCCCGAATTAGTAAACTACTTTCGCTGCGATGGTAGCAACAACACAATTATGTACAACTCTAATAGATATCAAAAACTCGCATCATACACATGCGGACATTTGTGTCTTAAATTCTTATATAACTTTGCAAAACCGCTTTTGTCGTCAGTTTAAGTGCCGCGCTTCATCATGTCCAGTATATTCACTCTTACGGGAGATTCATCTGTTCTTACTGCAAGTTTTGACCCTCCCATTTTCTTAGACGATGGTAGCGAATACGTCTTGGGATTGTTAAGTTTCGAAACCTACTATACTATTCCAAACGTTAGACCTCCCAACAATGAATTTCATCTTGTTGGAGAACCTCCTATTATTATACCGGAGGGAGCATATGAAATTACCGACATTGCTGAATTTTTACATAACCAACTCGATTCTGATACGGGTGTTAAACAGATACTGCTACGTGGAAACAACAGCACCTTAAAAACTGAAATAAAGTCCACCGTTCCAATCGACTTTCAAAGCGACAATACTATCCGGGACATGTTAGACTTTGAGAAAAAAGTTTATGCTGCAGATAGGTGGCACACAGCTGAACATGTTACGAAAATTTTGAACATCAACTCGATTCTTATTCATTGCAACATCTCCGTTGGTTCATATAAAAATGGTAAGCCCGGCCATATCATTCACCAATTCTTCCCCATAGTACCGCCCGGGTACAAAATAGTGGAAACCCCTAACCCTGTCATCTATCTACCGATCAGCACGAAACAGATCACTAACTTAACTATTAAAATACTAGACCAATCGGATAATCCTGTCAGTTTTAGTAAGGAGACCGTTACGGTAACATTACATTTAAAGAAACTGTAATGGGTTTTCGATTCACCACTCCGTACCACCCCTGCTTTACTTCCTATAAGAATCGTCGCCCACACCCTCGTAAGATCAGTACGGCTTCGTCCACCACGCAGCTAACTAAAGCAAATAGAGACTTCTTGCGGTCCTTAGGCTTTACAATAGTGTAATGAGTATTTTAAATATTGGAGAGCGAGTCCTCGTCGACACTTCTATCATTAGCAATCAATTGCACACACATCAACCGTATACAAACCGTTTTGACTATAACGATAAAATTCGAATTCCAATTCCCGAAGATATGTCAACTCTTTCCGGCCTGAGCTATCTGTACCTAGAGGGAAAGTTGCGGAAGGAAAACGGTGAAGTTACAACGGCTAAATTCCTTAACAATGGTTTGGCTCACTTATTTAGCGAAATCCGATACGAAATCAATGGCGTCGTTGTCGACTCTGTCACCAAACCTGGTATTACGTCTACTCTTAAGGGATATGTGTCCTACAGTTCCGCTGACGTTAAAAAGCTTCAAAATGCAGGTTGGTTTGCCGGCGGCGATCCTCCCATTACCGACCAGGAAGGTAACTTTAGTGCCTGCATACCGTTGAGAATGCTGTTAGGATTCGCCGAAGATTATGGTAAAGTAATACTTAACATCCGACAAGAACTCGTATTAATTCGCAGCAATACCGATGCCGACGCCGTATTCAGTGCTACCGTAGGGGAGACGGCTAAAGTTACGATTGACAAACTATATTGGAAGGTTCCTCATATCACTCCAGGTCTTGCTCAAGAATTAGCCCTTACCAAATACATCGATAAAAATATTGACACTCAAGTCGCATTTCGCAGCTGGCAGCTTCATATCATACCCGGTGTTTATGCTGTGACTCAACATTCTCACGCTATCGCTACAAGCACAAAATTACAAACCCCCAGATATGTCATCGTAGGGTTTCAATCAGGTCGTTCGGGGCTAATCGCTAAGGACAATGCTAATTTCGATAAAATTGGTCTTACTAATTTCCGAGTTTATCTGAACACCGAAAGATTCCCATACGACAATTTACATAACAATTATGCACTCAATCATTGCGCAACATTATACGACATGTATTCCAAGTTTCAATCATCTTATTATAGCAAAATCGATGAGCCCTTCTTCTCCCGCCATAACTTTGCAGACAAGGCGCCCATTGTTGTAATCGATTGTTCCCATCAAAAAGACTACCTTCATGCAAACGCTGTCGTTTTTCGTGTTGAATTTGAAACTTCCGCTAACGTACCAGCCAACACAACTGCGTATTGTCTCGTTCTTTACGATCGGGTTTTTACTTACAACGCATTGTCAAAAGCAGTTAAACAACTGTAATTTCGCAAAAAAACTTTAGTTGCACCTCGACTTTTAGCGTAACTAGACCGTGCTCCCTATACCTAATACGATAAAGATCATTATCGATATTCAAGGTTTTAAGACGTCCGATAAGCACTTTAGCCCAAAAGAATTGGCCTCCTACGACGGTACCTCAGTATCTCACCACATTTTTAAACCCCCTTTCGCCTTGAATTCCTTAACACCACATTTACAACAACAAGCCCACTGGGTAATGACTAATCACCATTGCATCGACTGGAATGAGGGATTTACTCCAGCATACATGTTTCCTGCAATCTTGCGACGTCTTCTGCAAGGTGCCACCGAAGTATATGTGAAAGGTCGAGAAAAGGCAACTTTTCTATGCCGCTTTACTACCATCCCAATCATCATATTTATAATCACTACATAATGGAATAAAACAACCTTTTTAATTTTTATTGTTTTTTATTTGTTTACAATATATAGTTTAACTACATGGATTAAACATCTACGTACTAGTGGAAAAGCGTTCTACATAAATTGTCTGCCTATGTTCGGCGCACAAGACGTCTCGCAGTACTTCATTCATAGTAAGTATCCTCCGATGGAACCACAACCTATCCACACCTGCCCATTCCCACCGTCCTTAACGAGCTTCTCGATAAGCATACGTCCACGTATGCAAATTATAAATCTTATTCTTCGAGTCGTCAAACTGCACGCTCTTCTTCATTTTCCTTCCACTTTATAAAGGCTTTTACTTCACACATATGCCATTTTAGGCCAAGACTATCCATTAAATCTACAAGGAGGCCTTCATTTATGGCTCTGTCTAAGAATAGTTGACCGACAGCAGCACCGTTTTTGTACTATTTTTCTTTTTTATACAACTCTTCGTCACTGAATCCGGAACGGCCTAACCCATATATGACTTCGTGCGACGCTTCAAAAGCTAAATCCTTTAACGAACTCACTAATTGATCAACCGCACTAGGTACGTCTCTTGCAGCCGGTCGAGCAGCCTCTCTATAATTCATCCACATGACTACACTGCCAACTGACGACTCCGGGCTTCCACTTCGATGTCGCACTTTACCATAGAACTCGCGAACGTTAGCACTTCCACCATACACGCAGTCTTTTCAGAGTTCTCCTCCAGCTGATCCACTACAGACCATACATTTACTAAACAGTCTCCACAAAGGTTTGCTACACCCTTCACTATCTCTTTATAGAAACTCTCAAAGTGTAACACTTTTAATTGTGCGAATCGCACTTCCACGAGTTTCTGCAAGCGCCACAATTCTTCTACAGTTTCGCTCCCTAAACGCACCTCTGACAAGCCCACTTCCTCCAATTTGATTATTTTCCTTGTCTGGATCGCTTCAAATACAATGCTCTTCTTCCCTATTTCCAGAGCTGGCCACTCACCGTCGAGAGAATAGAAGTAGTTGGAAATCACTCCTTGATTTGCAATCAGGGCTGTCCTACACTCACGTACTTAGAACTTGATTTATTTAATTTGTACGTCCTGCTATTCAGAAGTTCTGGACAGAGCAGTGGTTGCGGCTTTCTTGCTTTATTACTCTGAACTACCTCGATAGCTTTCAACAAGGCTTCCATTTCTGCACGACTATCGGATGCTACTACCCTTGCAGACTCTTCTACGCGCTTTTATTTTCACATTTCCAAGGTTACATGTGGTAGGAGGTGACCGTAAACGCTGACCTTGAAGTCATGTTTACTGCACTACCTTTTTGGACTCAACAATTATAGGAACCTTGAGTTGAAATTCCACATATAACATATTTGGCTTGACTGCCTAAAATTTTAGCATATCACCCTTTTTTAATGGCTTCCCGATCATTTCGTGTAATTCATATGACCCCAACCTGTTGATATAAATTTCGGTATTTTAGGGATAAAGTAAGACGTTTGTTATTTCAGCTTCACGGAAGGGAATAGTATATTCGATGTCACCATGCGCTAGGATGTACCATCTATCATCATTGACGGCAATGGATACTAGTTGTAAATCTCGTTCATAATATAAAGGCTCGCTTAGCTCTTCAACCACAAACATATGCGGGTGTGACGTGGAATTCGCATGCATATGTTTGCCAAATTTATCGATAGGCATTACTCAAGCGTCGAACTGGATATGAATACCGAAAGCGTGGGCTTCTACTTATAAAATATCAATAATCATAGACGTCGCTAGGAGTGTAATAAAAAACGCAGACACCTTTATATACATATATTTAATCAAACCAACAATAAGTAATATACACTACATCCCCAACTGCTAGCCGAGCAAGAAAGCGCTGGATGGGGACCTCTACATGCCGCCGCCACCACAGGAATGGGTCACCCTCGTATGTGGTGGGTAGCGTCCTCAGAAGGGTCGACTGCCATAGGCGCTCGCTTCCAAGACTCATGGAATAGTCTATTGTTACGGCAGCCTGGAGTTGACGAGCTGATGGAGGTCTCGGTTCGGAGGTGATGAAGTATTCAAACTCCTTGTAAAATGTGGGAGCATCTTCAAAGAGCGCATCAACAACAATATCAGGCATGATGACTGGTAGCTGTGGTGGAAAAACGTTACGCTTTATATGTGAATCTCAAGGTAAGACCCTTGACCTTCTACGTTCCCATCCTTGACTACGCTCCTATATTAAGTTGCCTGTTTTCTGTAACAGTCATCATAATCCTCCAGCACCTACCATAATCATCAAGCAGCTATGGCAACTAACTTTAAGAATGCAGAACAATTTTACGGTCATTTTCGTCGGTTTTTGGCTAGTTGCCCTCCAGCATCCTCTCAACGGTCTCTCCAGGCAGTGGTGACAATGGAGTATGCCATAAACCTACAGGGAGAGACCCTAGCGGAGACGACCACCTTACGGACGTGGCCTGCAGTCTTCGACGGATCGTCAGCTGTGTGGTGGCAGACCAACATCTTCAAGCCAGTGGACCGGTACCTAGGCCTACTGGAGGATGGAGAAGTTACATATATAACTTATACTTGGAAATAAATAAATATATTTAGAAATATTTCTGTGGTTTTATTTTAAAGTTTCGAGATTGTGACCTTGAATTGTAGAATATAAAACTTTCACAAACGTGTGCGTAGTTAGTTGCCATCATGAGCTCAGAACCTCGATATCCAGAATTTGGGAGCTACTCCAAACGGCTACGAACATTCGGCGATTGGAGTCGAGGTCAAAATCCAGAATCGCTAGCAGGTGCCGGTTTCTTTTGCATCAGCGACACGATTAATTGTGTACAGTGTTTCTACTGCGGAGTTCAAATTTCTGGTTGGGAGCGCAATGACAAACCCCTATCTGAACACCTCCGTTGGTCACCCAACTGCAAAATTGCCAAGGTCTACCAGCAATTACAAACCATCGAAGACTTGACTATGCAACTTTTCGATGCGTTGCATTTTTCCCCAGGAGTAGATGTGGCTGGCAACAATGGAACGGGTGCGGCCGACAAAACAAAAGGTTGCTGTTGTCATAAGTGATGCAAAGTGCGGCGCCAAACCATTCACTAGTTGCCATCGACTTGTTGAACATGCTACCAATACAATTTTTGGTTGCTCTCGCTGCAGTTCATGATGGGATTCTCTAGGTCCTTCAACCGCCGCGGTGCAGTTCAGCTTCTTTCGCCTACAATGATGGAGTGCACAACGTGACGTGGCGTAAAATGGACAGTTCCTTGACAACTATTTCCGTTTTTAAAATACAAGTGAACAACTTTACTGAACATAACGTTTTAACGTTCAAGATAAAATACTATTTCCCTTCATATGCGGTAGATACGAATTGGCAAACGATTTTGCTAAAAAATAAACCTGATGTCTTGAAGAAGCTGCTCTCACCCGCCGATAATTCCTGCTGTATATCTACTATTGTTTTAAGCACTATTTTATTCGCTCTAATGTGTATGTCTGTAACGTATTTCTTAATCTGTTGGTATTATAATCATTTAGTCTAGCCACTACTGTAATTACTCTTTGTATGTGCATATTAAATATAACTTTTTACTAAATTATGTATATCTTTCACTCTACGAAGGTGCTCTGGATGAGTAACCAAATCTTCTATTAGACTCGATGGTCTAGAGGTAAAGATACCCTCGGCTGCAGATTGCGGATATACAGGCAGACCTAGGTTCGAATCCTAGTCGTTTCATAATTTAGACATGAAGTATCCTAGGCGTTTACTTCATGCTTAAATTTTTTTAATAAATGTGTTAAGCGCAGTCTGTTCTAAGCACTACTTAATTCTTTGTATGCCCTTGGCCGTAAACGCGATCTTGATCTTGAATTTTTTTAAAGTAGCCTCAACCTCGAACGCGGGTTTGACCTTGAACGTGGCCTCGCTCCGCACGTGGCCCCGCCTTGCATGTGACCTTGAACTCAAGGCCAAGTGGTGGGGGGAGGTTCCAGAACCATCCACTTCCCTCTACTGACAGACAGAAAACTTGTAATGCAGCTGCCAAACCGGGTCTTATCAAATATCGAACAGCAATATATATTAGTAAAAAATACTCTTCCAGGTTAAAAGTGTGATGTAGTTTTAGCCAATCTTATACGCATTCCAGCACTAAAAAAATGGTAGGAAGCTAACACACATAAGTACGGTGGTTCTTAGACAGCAGAATTTTATAATACAAAACAGGAGTGATAAAATAATCGTGTGTACCACTCAGCATTTTTCAGTTTATCCGATTCAGCAACTTCCGCATATCGCAAAAACAAACACCTTCTTTGTTCTTGTGTTAGCACCTTGACTTTAAGAATGGTAGTATATTTACGAAATCCGACGCCACAGCACTATATGTTTTAACTACATTTTTCAATAACTACAAAAATAAAAAGCAGCTTAAGATATTGTTTCTAAAAGGAGTGGTGGTGTAGTTTTATCATTGGAATTTCGATTTCTTACAACGGTATTTGTAAATAGTCCAGTTTTTTGGTTTCAACGAGCATAGTTGTAGCAGAGATATCTGACGAATAGAAGACAATAGAAGATATAAACAGAAAGTAATATTAATCTAAAATTGAATTAACTAATATTATTAACAAAGTTGTTAAACGCATGATACAGGCAGTTATTAATTACTTAATATATACAATTGTCCTATATCCGGTATTCATGGTTTATGTCTTAATCTGATTTTAATAGTCGATTAGAGTCGAATAACTAAGGTTACTACAATGCTAAAGACTGTGCGGAAAAAGTAAGATTAAAATCAAAAATTTTAAAATAAAACCCAGAGAATAAGAATTCAATAAAATAAAGCCAAGTAAAAGCTATTAGATCACTGCAATATATTAGTAAAAAATACTCTAATTAATAAGGATGCTATACTCAATGGTGTGGGACAGTACAATTTTGCCGGATAAAAACTTATCTAGATTGGTTAAAAATCAGATGTATGTATAAGAGATAATCTCAAACTTGTTTAAAAACATTTTGTTAGATTATAGAAAATTCCTGTCCAGACCTGCGGATGTGAGTCATCGTCTGGGAATGTGCAAGGTTGCTAAAAATAAACCGACTGCCTGAGGTTTCTGCCCAGGTCTGTGCGGATGTCTGCGCGATGGTTTGGCGGAAAATTCAAATTCTGCGTAGGTTTTGGCGGGAAATTCAAATTATAAACAGTGTTTTCTTTTAACGGGAAAATCTGGGAGTGTACAAGGTTGCTAAAAAAATGTATGGGGTCTTTGTTTGAGAAATTTACACCAGATCTAGTTAATGACCTCCATTATCAGTGTCTATAAATTTGGTAGACAGACAGACAGGCAGACCGACAGGCAGTCAGACAGACAGACAGACAGACAGACAGACAGACAGACAGACAGACAGACAGACAGACAGACAGACAGACCGACAGACAGACAGACAGGTAGGCAGGTAGGCAGACAGACAGGCAGACAGGCACGCAGGTAGGTAGACGGACAGGCAGGCAGGCAGGCAGGCAGGCAGGCAGGCAGGCAGGCAGGCAGGCAGGCAGGCAGGCAGGCAGGCAGGCAGGCAGGCAAGCAGGCAGGCAGACAGACGGGCAGACGGACAGGCAGGCATTCTTAACACAATTTATTGTACAGATTGTGAGCAGTAATAGAAATTTTTTAGCAACCTTGTACACTCCCAGATTTTCCCGTAAAAAACACTGTTTATAATTTGAATTTCCCGCCAAAACCTATGCAGAATTTGAATTTTCCGCCAAACCATCGCGCAGACCTCCGCGCAGACCTACGCAGAAACCTCAGACAACCGGTTTATTTTTAGCAACCTTGCACATTTCCAGACGATGACTCACATCCGCAGGTCTGGACAGAAATTTTCTATAATCTGACAAAATGTTTTTAACCAATCTAGATAAGTTTTTATCCGGCAAAATTATACTGTCCCACACCATTGAGTGTAGCATCCTTATTAATTAGAGTATTTTTTACTAATATACTGCAGTGATCTAATAGCTTTTACCTGGTTTTATTTTATTTAACTCTTATTCTCTGGGTTTTATTTTAAAATTTTTGATTTTAATCTTACTTTTTGCGCACAGTCTTTAGCATTGTAATAACCTTAGTTATTCGACTCTAATCGACTATTAAAATCAGATTAATACATAAACCATGAATACCGGATATAGGACAATTGTATATATTAAGTAATTAATAACTGCCTGTATCATGCGTTTAACAACTTTGTTAATAATATTAGTTAATTCAATTTTAAATTAATATTACTGTCTGTTTATATCTTCTATAGTCTTCTATTCGTCAGATATCTCTGCTACAACTATGCTCGTTGCAACCAAAAAAACTGGACTATTTACAAATACCGTTGTAAGAAATCGAAATTCCAATGATAAAACTACACCACCACTCCTTTTAGGAACAATATTTTAAGCTGCTTTTTATTTTTGTAGTTATTGAAAAATGTAGTTAAAACATATAGTGCTGTGGCGTCGGATTTCGTAAATATACTACCATTCTTAAAGCCAAGGTGCTAACACAAGAACAAAGAAAGTGTTTGTTTTTGCGATATGCGGAAGTTGCTGAATCGGATAAACTGAAAAATGCTGAGTGGTACACACAATTATTTTATCACTCCTGTTTTGTATTATAAAATTCTGCTGTCTAAGAACCACCGTACTTATGTGTGTTAGCTTCCTACCATTTTTTAGTGCTGGAATGGGTATAATATTGGCTAAAACTTCATCAAACTTTTAACCTAGAAGAGTATTTTTTACTAATATATATTGCTGTTCGATATTTGACTAGATCCGGTTTGGCAGCTGCATTACAAGTTTTCTGTCTGTCTGTCAGCAGTGCTTTCGAACCTATATTAAAACAATGGAATCTAAAATTTGGGTCTTACGTAAAAGAAAACAATATGCAATTAAATGGTACTGTTGCTAATACCGGTAAAGAAATATCCAACATTTTTAACTCAGTTTACACTCCGAACTGTAACCTGTAAATCTCTACAGCATAATATTATTTCTTTAGGAACTTGCTTATTGCTAAAGTGAGGCGATGCTGTACATAAATCCTAGCGAAATAAATAACTATCGGCTCAATTTCGAGACTGTGTATTTAATAAAGTACGGAAAAAAACACGTAATATTTACTTTGCTTACAAACAATGTTGTCTCTAACACCCCAACACTTTTGTATTATGTTAAATACTGTCTACCGCTTAAACAGTCCTCCAGTGGGATCGAACACATTACCTATTTACTAAAAGATGCTTCCAATCGGCCTATTCGAGAATGTTTCTACGATCTTGAGTTTCAAAAAGTTAAATATCCAGACACATCTCGTTGAACGCGTAATAAAACAAAAACCTAACAAGGTATTTAAAATAGTTTTGGATTTTCATATTGCATCTTTTTAGCTGGAAATAATTCGATATATACTATTAGACCACAATTAATTCGGTTTATTTTTTGCAACCTTGCACATTTCTCAAACAATGACTTCATTGTTTAATTGCGCAGAAGATAAACAGACAGGCAGACAGGCAGACAGGCAGGCAGACAGGCAGGCAGACAGGCAGGCAGACAGGCAGGCAGGCAGGCAGGTAGGTTTTGACAAGTCTGACATTTCCAGACAATGACTCACATCCGGTATAAGAATCTTGTACATTTCAAAATTAGACCCTTAACCTCAAAATTCATCTTGGGAATCTTGTAAAAATTAGATTTGTACCTCCAAAATGTATCGTGAGAATCTTGTAAAAATTTCAAAATTAGATTTTTGACAGCGTCAGCAAAAATTTTCAACAAAGACAGCATTCAATTTAGCAGTTGTGCTGATTTTTTCTCAAACAATGAGTTTCATTGTTCAATCTTTACCGGCTTTGCACATTTTAGTCTCTAGGCAATAACATTCTGTTTATCTGATAAAGGAGGTCAGCAAAAATTTGTCCAGACAACAAAGACTTCATTATCCAATTATCGTGCAGATTTCTCAAACAATGGACGCCATTGTTTAATAACATCCTGCATCTACAAGTCTCAACTAGTTTTGCATTCCCAGACGATGGCTCACATCCTGCTTAGCGTGGGAAAATTTTGATAAGTCTTGTAAAAATTAGACATTTAGTCCAAAAAAATTCCCAGAAGTGGCACGTGACCTAGGTGAGGCCAATGACCCCGCCCCCGCCCGTGACGTTGGCCTAGACTAGACCCGTGACCTTCGGCTAGACTTAGCCAAGTTCCAAACCACCGGAAGTGGTCCAGAACCCGTCTAGCTACACTACTGTAATGACAATGAATTATGCCAGAATCAAAACACGCGCTCCCAAATATTGTGTAATCAAAAGAGAAATGTATAGCGAAATTTAGAATTCATAGCTTGATTATTGTGTATGTAGAATCTATAGGAGCAAAACGTCTTAACGCTTTCTTCCAAATCAATGTTTTCTTAATAATCAGAAGTAACTGTATCTCCATGTAACATAAAATATCATACAATTTTACACTGCGAAATGAATTACTGCAACAAAATTTGTTTGACATCGATTGCAGGTTTAGTGTCGAAGCATCTACTTAAGAATTTATAAAGGATATGTGGTCTATATGAACGTAAGCTTCAATACGGCACAAGGCTAATGATATATTATGTATTAAAGAGAAGCAGACAATTGCTCCGAGTTGTTTAATAAATTATCGAGATCTTTAGTAGCAATTATTATAACTCTAATGGAGTCGTTTCCAAGTTTTCAACGATTACCTAGACATGTTTTGCATAAAATATGCCAATTAAGTGAATGATTGTTTAGTCGACGTTGTTTCTTACACCAGTTTCCATTATTGTAATCGTGGTAAAAAACGGCGAAGTGAAGTTATTTTAAGGGTTTCAGGTGACAAGTCTTTTCTGTTTATAAGCAATTCAGATCCTGTTTAGCTGAAAGAAACAGAATAAAGGAATATTTTAATTCTTTAAAACCACGTAAGCATTTTTTTTCAATTTTATCAACAAACTAATAATATTGTATTTACTGTAATACAAGTAGCAGTAAATTTATAATTCTAGAGTGTCAAATAGTAAATAAATTTGGAAACATTCGTAAATAAAGAAGTAATGAACTCCATACAAATTACTCTTTTAATAACGTTGATACTTTTTGAGTGTATATTTCCTAGATAGTTTTCTTAATAACTTGCTACTTTGAACTAGAATCCTTAAAATTGTAATGAGTTGTAACTAAACGTTTTGAAATAGCTATTTAATAAATAGATGTGCACGTTTAATATATCCTGCATTTGAATGAGCTTTACGCAAAGATATATAAATTAAAAATGTAAATATTTTTGCTTAGAATTAATAGAATTTTTTAGAATAGCATCAGTTTTTTAGGGCATTAGAAAATGTACTTTAAATATTTGAACCTACCTTAAATTTAAATAGTATTCAAGAAAGAAACAAATATTAAATGCTTCTTCTTAAGGTATAGTATAGACCAGTGGTCGCCAACCTGTCGATCGCGAGCTACCGGTAGCTCGCGGGGGCAATTCTGGTAGCTCTTACAACGAAAATACAAAATCAGAGAAGCTTCCTAAAATTCCACAAAAAAATCTAATTGTCATAATATTAAACATAAACAGCGGCAACGTTGCGGCGAGCGATCTGCCGCTGACGCCATCAAGCTAGAATCGGCTAGAATCGGCTAGAACCGACCAGCCGGACCAGTGCGTTAGTGTTCGAGAACGATCTGGATTGCTTTGAACGGGATAAATACGCACGGCGCGGCGACATTGCGCTTAGTTTAAAACTGAACGCGTAACCAACGTCCAGCGGTTGGGTTAGTAGTGAACAACAAAAAATAATATTATGGCAAGCAGTTGTAAGAAGGTAAAGACATACCACTTTCATTCGGAATAGGAAGAACAATACTTTTTTACAGAAGTTAAAGATAAAAATGTGTGTTTGTTATGTAATACTTCGGTCTCCGTTGCTAAAAAAGGAAATATTGAGAGACATCATAAAACTGTACATTCTAATTTTGAAAAATCATTCCCACTACATTCTGCCGCCAGAAAGGAGAAACTGAAACAGTTAAAAAAGCAGTTAATTGGACAACAATCAATATTTTTAAGAACAATCGACAAAAATAAGGCTGCAACTGAAGCATCGTACCGTGTGTCCCAGATAATTGCACAAAAAAAGAAACCTTATGAAGACGGGGAAATGATAAAACAGGCGTTTTTAGAAGCTGCTGACTCGTTATTTGCCAACTTTAGAAACAAAGACGAGATAGTTTCAGCTATAAAATCTATGCAACTTTCTGCTAATACAGTGATGAGACGTGTAGAAGTAATGAGCAATGATATTTTTTTACAGTTAAGAACTGACTTAGATAACTGTGTTTATTTTTCACTTCAACTGGATGAATCAACAGATGTCGTTGACACTGTCCAGATGGCCGTGTTCGTCAGGATGGTTTTTAGTGATTTTACGATTAAAGAAGATCTTTTGAAGTTTATTCCACTGAAAGGATACACTACTGGACAGGAGTTGTTTTCTCATTTAAAAAATATTATTTCTTCCGAGAAAATTCCAATATCGAAAATGGTAGGCTTGACAACCGATGGCGCTCCAGCTATGGTGAGTTTTGATAAGGGTCTGGTGGCGTTATGTCGTAAAGATGAAACTTTTCCGCAATTTCTCTCTTACCACTGCATTATCCATCAGGAAGCATTATGTGGAAATTTCCTGAAACTAAACAACGTTATGAAACTGGTGGTAAAAATTGTGAACAAGATTAGAGCTCAAGCGTTACAAAGAAGATTATTCAAAACCTTGGACGATGAAGTTGACTGTCAATACGGGGACCTACTCCTTCACTCTGAAGTCCGATGGTTAAGTAGAGGACGGGTGCTGAAACGTTTTAATGATGTCCTATCTGGCATAGTTCAATTTTTCAAAAAACGCGATGAACCGACTCCGGAACTAGAAAATTCAATCTGGCTTAGAGATTTTGGTTTTCTCGTGGACATTACCGAGAAATTAAACGAACTTAATTTGCAGCTTCAGGGGAGAGACAAAGAACTAGCAGAAATGATTTCTGATATAAAAGCATTTATCAAAAAGCTGGAGTTTTGGGAACAAAACCTAATTAACAGCGATGCCAAGCATTTTCCTATTATTTCAGAAAAAATATCTCAAAATCCATTAGAACCCTATGACAGCAAATATCATGTAGAAATAGTTTCTACCCTGAAGAATAACTTCAAAAATCGTTTTAAGGATTTCAACGAAATGGCTTTAGTAGCGCAGTTTGTTGTTTCACCCTTTATGGAAATTGATATCCAACAGTTTGCAACTTGTGTTATGCAGAACTTTGGCGAAGACATCGCTGCAACAGAAATGGAAGTAATTGATTTTCAAAATGATTTAGCCTTAAAATCGTTAGTCTCAAGTACCAAATGTATCTGGCCTATTGTAAGTAAAGACAAATATTCAGTTCTATGCCGTGTTGCCTTGAAAGTGAAAGCATTATTCAGTTCAACCTATTTGTGTGAATCTTCTTTTTCCAATATGAAGTTTATTAAGAACAAATATCGCAATCGACTTACAGATGAACATTTGGATAATTGTATTCGAATGGCTGTATCAAATTATACTGCAAACATTAAAAAAATTATCGATGAGTCTGAGTGTCAGCCTTCTCATTGAACGTGCTTTTTTATTTTTCAATGTTTATGTTCATGATAGTGCGTTACTTTTTTGTTGTTATTATTAACTATTTTTAAATCTTACGTGACATGCCGTTGTGGCTGGATAAAAGTTTGTGTTTATTTTTCAAACAACTTCGTTTGGTAGGTAGGAATGTAGTTATTATTAGTACCTATGTATTATGTATTACCAGTTAAATAAATAGTAAAATAAATACATATAATGATAAATTAACTGTGGATTATTTCATTTACGTTGCGTTACGTGGCTTCCGTGTGGGTAGCTCGCTGTTTATTCCAAAATTAACAAGTAGCTCAACACATTGAAGAGGTTGGCGACCACTGGTATAGACTAAGGTCTATCCAAGGACTGCTTTGTAAAAATTTATGTTTGTAATATTTTGAAGGCATGGAAAAATAGTTGCATTTCAAAGTATAATTTTCCAAATTAATCCGTTGCATACCTGTAAACGTGGCGCTCACATAGAGGTGTTTTAACCACAAAATCTATTTAATACAAACAACATGCGTGTAATTGTTTTAAATTAAAAAAAAGGAACACATTTATAATCAAACTACGTTTATTAATTAATTACAATGCAATAATAATTGAGTAAAATTAAGTAAAAATTCACTTTGTTAAAAAATCTGGTGTGATACACTCACACAACTTCGTTTTACAGTGATATTATGATTAGCAAAAAATTAGATTTTTTATTTTTAATCATTCGCAAAAATTTTCAAAAATTACAAATTCTACAGAAACGGAACAAAAGAGGGTGTTAATCTAAAATAATAAGTCGAATGCACAAAAGCCGGTGTTCTATTTAAAATAGAAATCAATAAAAAAAGAAAAGAAACAAGAGCAACCCATTGTAGAAATATTCAACTAAAAAATCACCTACCTCACATCAATACTCATTGAAAATGTAATAAAAATCTAAAGTTTGAAGAAAATCGTTAGAGCCGTTTTTGAGAAGATAGAAAAAGAACTGAAAAATCATAAGAGTAGACACCATACTTCCGGTTAAGCGATTTTCTTCAAAAGCTTACTGTCGCAGCTAGGTAGTATACAAAACTTATATACCTATGAAGTTTCAACGTCATACCTCTATTCGTGTTTGAGATATTCTATTCACACACACACACTTTATTGTAAAAAGAAGTAAAAACTAAATTATGCTAAATCTTGTCTTTCAATACAGGAAATGCAGATGGATTGTGTGTGCTTCTTGCAAATAGAAACACCACATTCAAGCTTGCTACATTTCGTTTTTGTTTTTCCGGTTTCTTTCTCCTTGGACAGTAGGCACATTTGTTAGATTTTCTTGATGATTCTACAGCTTCTGGTTCTTGTTGTATTCTTACCAATACTGGTACCATTTATATGTTTGCCCGCTTCAGTTGAGGCGGTCGTCTCTATTATGAACAGATGATAACAATACAACATGTTTGTCCTTGTTTGGCACATACGACACAAGCCAGCATTCCTCCCCAAAACAAAACATTTTACTTTGCACTTTTGTCGCTTTAGAGACAACAAATATCAGAGAAATGTCCCCTTCGTTTTTTCTTAAAGTTCCAACTAAGGTAGTTTTATAGCCTTTTAGTAATAGATCTTGTCAAAGGGGAACGAGTAGAGAAATTGTCGCATGTAACGTTACGATCTATATTAGCTATAGGTTTTTCTTAGGTTTTACTAGTGCTGTTAAACCATTATCCTGCCGAAACGGGTCTTTAGACTACTTACTTGCGTATATTTAAACTTTGATAGTATACCAATTTTGGGCATCAGCCAGTGAATATATTTTTCTCACTACCATCTTTACAAGTGATCCTTACACTGTCAGATTTGTGGGGTGTAGGAATTATTTACAAAAATTGTCACGTTTTCTATGACAATATACCTACTTTCCTAGAGAAGTAATAAGTAGTTACATATACAATTTGTTATCAACAAAATGAGTTTGAGGAACCAAACTTGAAGTTGAGAACAGGACGCACTAATTTAACGTTATCTGTTATCAATGAAACTGATTAGGCAACTGCTAAAACGTGAACATAACGAGCAGTCATTGGCAACCCAATACTGCATAAAACATTAGCATGCATACATTTTATGTATGTTATACACTGCAAACATCGTAAGACTATTCAGTTCATACAACATGCATTCAATCTTACACACCATAGTCAAATAATGATTAACCATAATGAAATATCACTAATTTTGCCACAGCGTGTGATCTAAATAAACTTCAAAATAACTATTCGGCAGGAATCTGAATATCTCCTCGCACGTATCTTGGAATCTGCTAATTACTGTAATAAAAATACACTTGTTCGCTTCCTCTAGTTCTTGAATGATTTAGCACCCTTAGATGTCCATACGACACACTGCAAGTCCAAGTAACAGAAAATATTGAAACACAGAAAATCGATACGAAAAGAGGAGTGAGAGAGGGAGACACCATCTCCCCTTAACTTTTTACCCTGGCATTGGAAGACGTTTTCAAATCGCTGAACTGGGACAATAAAAGAATTAGCATCGATGGTAGACATTTGAACTGTCTGCGTTTCGCAGATGATATATTTCTAATCAGCAGTAACTCTACGAAACTACAAGAAATTCTATCCGAATTAAAACTGGCCTCAGAAAGAGTAGGGTTCACAATTAACACCGATCAAACAAACGTTATGACAACAGGCGAGACGAATATCACGCTAGACGGAAATGTAATTGAAAACGTTGAAGAATATATATTTGGGTCACACAATAAAAAGAGGTAAAGAGAACCAAACAGCAGAGATTTCAAAGAGAGTGAGAATGACCTGGGCTGCGGAAGGAAGACTTGAATATATCCTGAAAAAACGAGATATTCCAATAAATTGAAAAAGAAAAGTCTTGAACACATTCATACTTAAGGTAATAACCTACGGAATGAAAACAACAACTCTAACCATTAAATCAGTGACCTGAGAACTACTCAAAGAGCAATAGAAAGAATTATGCTCGGTGTAAGCCTTAGAAACCGCATACACAACGAGGAAATTAGAAGAAGAACTAACGTGGAACGTGTCATCAAAAGCATAGCTATCGCAAAGTGGAGATGGGCAGGTCACATAGCGCCACGGAATGAGGACAGATGGACAAAGGGAATCGTACGATGGAGACCCAAATTAACAAAAAGAAGCGTTGGCAGACCGCAAAACAGGTGGATCGACGATTTTAAAAAGAAAGTGGGCAGAAACTGTCATCAACTAGCCCTAGACAGACACAAGTGAAGACAAGAAGGGGAGGCGTATGTCCAGGTGTGGACGCAGAAGGGCTGTTGAAGAAGAAGAAGAAGAAGATGTTCGTAAAACGATAAACACAAGCTTGGAATGACAAACGACAGTCAAATTCTAATAAGTTCTCGGAGTGAAGATGCATAACAAGATGGCGTTATACCACAACCGAGCGATTTTGGCCCACATTCGCATATAGACAGCGTCTATCAAGATTAGCTTGCCAACAATACGGTGATCCCAGGTGTTTATCACGTGGATGGCAGATTGACGGCCAAGGTGTGAAGGCCACGAAATCTCAAACTCTTACAACGAAGGCTATATGATAAATGCATATTAAATTAACGAGGAATTTAGAATAAACCCTATCTATACAATAACCTAGCAATGGTTTGCCTACTAAATGAATGTCTTAGCTGTGGGCGACCAATTACCTCGACATATCCGTAAACCAATAATACAAAATATTCCACATCAACATGCAGCAGACTGCTACGCAGAAATTACAATTTCGTGATCGACTTGGGAAAATCCCGACCATCTCACTTGAGTTTCGGCTACAGAAGACCGGAACTTGCATTTCCAGTTTTAGAGCGCTCAAGCCGGTTTAGAACGCGCAAAAACTTCAGTGGCGGTGTTATAGTCCTGCACCTTCACTTCATCAATATCACTTCCATCACTATTTTCTAAAGTGTGTGAAAGTTAATTTTTTTTTTCCATTCAAGTTCTTAAAACTACTGAAGCAACTGCCTGTTTTTCACGAATCCATTTAGATAAAAATGAGATGAATTAAACATTACTTACACTAAAAGCATAGTGAGGAGCGCTCTTAGATCAGCAATACTACTGCTTCAGTTGAAGTAAGAATTGCAAGTGATCGAAATTTCTAAATTTTACTATGGCACCCCTACCCCTTCTTGAAAATATTGCTGAATGCATTTCTGTACTTTCAAGGTTATAGTCAGGCCACCTAAAATTATATAGTTTAAAGATCAATAATGTGAGGGAATTGCTTTTCTTTGATGATAAAGAATATCTTACTATTTTTTTTATAAAATTTAGCGATTGTAATAGTTGATTTAGAAAGAAAAGTTTAACGCTGTTTTACTTGGTTTACACCTATAATTCCTCTACTGATTATTGATATCATAATAATAATTGAAGTAAATATGGTGAATATTATATATTAACAGGACTATTGGGGCAACTGTTTGTCATGTTAAAATTAATAATCAATTTACTTCGAAGAATCTAAAGTGGCTATTCCCATTTTTGTTGAAAGTCTTGAATTTATTGTTAGTATAAATGATGATTGAATAAATGTTCTTGATGCTATTCTTGTTTTGTTTATTATTTTAGTAATTGATATTACAATGATTGTAAGGGAGAGTGTGGCCGATTGGTAGAGTGCTTGCGCCAGCAGTCGGCAGGTAGTGGGTTCGAGCCCACACCAGGACGCTTATTGGCATTGTTTACTATTGCACACTGCACCGGTGTTCTGAATCGCAGTAAGGAATTCATGATAAAAATTGCTAAAATTTTACTGACATTATTTACTACGTCACAATGTACGGAGCACGCATGTAAAGCAAACAACACTTACTACGATTGAGAACACGATTGCGCTTCTTCGCTAAAATAAATGCTTAATAAATACGTCTAAGTAAATCTAAGAGCTACAGGCCGTTATGGCATATAGTGCTTAATATACACAGTGACCGCCAAAAAGTTGGCATCATATGGGAAAAAATGATTTTTTATTTTTCAAAAAAACGGTATAGGTCAATAAATAATTTGTGCTTGTCTAAAAACCTATTTATCCTTTATCATACATTTAGTAGAAAGATCAGTAAAAATAAGAAAATCACTATTTGCACTTACATGTTTCTTGACCCTTGACTTTTGACACAATTCATATCCGTCAGCAAGCTATCTATTGAGATGGTTTAATGCTCGCACTTTAGTTCTGCATGCATAGAGAAATATTGGACAAAATCAATTAAAGCACATAATTGAAATATTTTATTTACTTGCAATCTGGACAGTAGTTGAAGTTAGTAAATGCATTGGAAATGAGATGCAAGAAGCATAATTAGAGGGATAAAGGCTAGCATAAGAAAAGCAGGTTTCGGAAGGATTGAATTTGAAGTTTGAGCAAAAGAAAGATTTAAGGTGGCTAATATAATATACGCAACACCTATGATAGGTTTGAGCATACTTGAAGCCGGACAAAATGTAAGTAAATAATGCAAAAGGTTGGTTATGTGCATAATAAATATGAACGTAGAGTTGTTAATAAACGTACGGGCCAGTGAAAAGCAAGCAAGCTGAAAGGTAGATAGAAATCAAAGCAAGATAAGATAGAATTTGTAAAGAGCAATGCAGAACGAAAGCAACTGGAATGAAGAATAGTTAGTGACGTGGTTAAAATTAAACTCAAGTGCCAGTGCAATTTAGAACTAAGTATTCATAGCAGAGCAGTGCTGAATAACATTTTATGTGACAAGAAAGGACAATTTTTATGTATAAGAAATAAAGACAATTTCTAGTTTTATGCAACAAACATGTTAACTAAATTTTATTCTTTTATGTGAAATTGTAACCAAAACTTATTTCCTTTGAATAATATTAGATCGCGATGCTCTTTTGTTAAAAAAAAAATCGTGTAATGTCAACTTGTGGGTAAGCGATGCTCCTAATTTTTGGGATTTTTATATAATAATAGCTATTTGCAAAGTCTAAAAAGTGTACAAAGCTATTCTACAAGTCACCGGTCATAAGTGGAAGTGTTATTAAAAGTTTCTCGACCCAAAAAGTTTATAAAATTGTGCAAGCCAAGAGCGGCGTGGGTTCAGCTCCCACAACCTGGAAATTTCAAACTGCTATACCAGTCCATTCCAACATCAGAAGTTAGGGATCTCAAGTCCTACAAGTCGGGAAGAGGTGTAACAATATCCTAGAAGAAGGTATGGCGCCAAGGAAGCGACTTTCAGCAAATAAGAGCGTTGGCGTCCCCCGCAGCGGCTCCAGACGCGGCGATATTTTAAAAGGTACTATTTGATAGGGTTTTATGTGTTTGGAGTTCGGAAAGCCAGTAGACTTCAAAAACACACCTTGCTGAAGAGATTCATCGTGTTTGCGAGCATCCAGATACGTCCAAGTTCCAGAAAATTCCATGGAATTACTAGAAAATGCAATTTATGCCAGGATTTGCAGTTTTCACAGCAAGTCAAGACAAAAGATAGTAGCGCGTCGTTTTTACGTAACAACCTGAAACGAAACCAAGTTAGATGTTGCTAGGCGGGAGATTCGATTCAGTTTACCTGTGATTTCCTTGCAAATTTCTCTTTTGAATATAAAAATAAAACGCTGAATGCACCCGCGAACCTTTTGTGGTGTAAGTCAATTTTGTGAGGTTATAAATTATTGAAGTGAGTAGAGCAGTTGTACTAAAATTTTGAGTATTTGAGCTACTCTTAGTTAAATCTTCTACAGAATTCTTTTAATATAGAATTCAAATTTGAACCTAACTTGAGATATTAGTCTTGTGTTTTACCGGAGCAAGCCCATAGGATTATTGCAATATGATAAAATATAGAACGGGGCAATTAACCATTTTATTGGAGAGTAATAAATACGTTTCGTTTTAGTTAGCCTAAGATACTGACAGGCAAGTTTTGCGTTTTTAAAATTTAATATAAGTGCCCTGAGTATTGGGGTACTTGCCTAATAGTACATTGACTTGGCGATTGTCTAACATTACATAACATAACACTATATATTGCAGTGGCCTTTCCTATTTATGTTTATATTCTACTGGGACAGTCTAATAATTATTAATCGCTTTTGCCCCACGTTGTGGAGCCACTAAGTTAATATGCACACTGCTATGTTTAATGTTTTACTATGTACGGAACTTTACCTGTTATAGAATTATTAGGCTGGTTAAAATGTGAGCTGTAACTATTTACTGCCCAAAATACATTGTAGTATGCCCTTTTAATATTTTATTTATCTGCAATTTACTATATCGGGACGCTAGCTCAGTAGAACAGTTAACTCTAATCCCTGGGTGAATTCCTAATAGATTGTAAAGTTTACTTAATCTGGTGCGCCACTGTACACCTGAATTAGTTCCAATACGCCGTAGCTAATGTAAGCAATACTGTCAATGCCTACAAAATGGTTCGTATCGTGCAGTCAGCGTTGTTAACGTTATAATAAGCAAAATTGTGAACATTTGATGAGGTATTTACTCAAATCTTCGCGGCGCTTATTGCGGTTATTATTAACTTTTGCTTCAGGCATTAGTTTGTTCCATGACGTCAGATAAGACGTCGTCTAAATCTCGCAATTGTTTTACCGACGCCTAACCTCAAATTTAGGGGAAATGCTTATAATTTGTAATTCGCATTCGCTGGATGCTGGGATATGCTCGAATTTTGATAAGCAAAGTCTGGTCTCGAATGCACAAAAATTTCCGGATGCTAACACTTATACTTTTAGGCTAAAACGGTACCTTAAAAATTGATGGTGTTCGTCCCAATGCTCGGACAGGGGCCCTCTGTATTCATTATCCATTTGTGGAGCTACAAAACAAACAAATCTACCAATCTATGATAACTTCAGTTTCTAATAAAACTAGAATGACATTTGTTTATTTGGAAATATAGCAACGGTTTTGCTATTACAAGCAGAATTTTTACATTTCTAACTTCACTTTTGCACTTGTTCTACATGTAAGAACCCTGCTACTACATGCCGCAGCCTGAGAAGGTGCTCCCAAATAGCTACAGTGAGAAATGGGTGGCGTTTTACTTTAAAGCTGAAGGTGTATACTTATAAAAGTTCATATCACTAGAAACGTGTAGGGGTGGTTGATCGAGGTTAAGAGCTCAACAATTGTAAGATAAGTCACTAGCCTAGAGTGTGTTGAGCAGATGCTACTCTGGATGACTTGGCTTTGCATTTCGGGATGTGAACGTACTTTCTGTTCGCGGTAGACTTACCTTTGTTTTCATTGACCGAGCGAAGGAAGTGCTTTCTAAACGACTGGGCGAAATACATAGTTATTTACCTAACAAATTCGGAAAGGTAATTTTCCCGAATGAGCGCAAGGGAGCGCTGCATGTAGTGCGAATTCGGAAAAATTCTTCCCGAAAAAGTTAGGTAACGAATAACTGAAAAACTTTTTAAAAATGAAAAAATTATTATTTAGTGTTTTACTACCTTACTGAGGTGACAGCACAAATCACTGAACTTTTATACGTATCCTACGCAGTTGTTAGCTTTTGTCGACGTTTGCAGCGTCTCTGGTGATTGGAAGCCCAATTAAACCAACGAGCGGCTTTATGAAAATTTATAAAGAACACACAATTGCAATAGTTTTTGTTGGAAAGTGAAAAGCACCGCAGTGTGGGAAAACTAACTTTCGGCGCATCGGGAATGACCGGAAAATATGAATTTTGAAGGAATGAGTACAAAAATTCATTTCTGTGTATGTACCTATGTAAGTATGAATGTTCCACAAATAGCGGCGGTAGTTACGGACAAATGTCCATCAGAACATCCTTGATGCATATTTAATTGGAAATTTTTCATAGCACCGGCGATTACTGATCACAAAGAGCCGTAAAACTTTAGTATTTAGATATTAATTTTGTTATTATTTTTTATATTTTTTTTTCTTTAGTGTGTTTTTCTATTCGTAATGTTTTCTATCAAATTTGTGCATGCCTCTAAGAAAAAATTCCACCTCCTTCGTAGTCAGGATTTTTTCAGTTGATAGGCACTTATGTTTTCATTAAAAAAACTGCTGCGGAACATTTTTTCAAAGTTTCCGGAAAATTTTCAAGTACTTGTTTTATATTTCTACTGAAAATCTACTGAAATGTACTATGAAGCTTTGGAACGATGGTACCAAACTTTGATTTCACTGAGCTGTACAATCCGATGTGAGGAGGTCCAACTACTCAAAAAAATCGAATAAACGACAATTTTTTTCTCAAAAATGACTAATGATTTTGATCATATTCTCAGGCGACATTCCCTCTTACTCACAACTTATAACACGCAGTCAATATCTACTCAAAAATGTCATTTAGGGTGATATCTGGGAGGGGGGGGGGGGAAGAAATGTCATTTCAATGCTGAGCTTATGGGCAATGAAAAACACTGATGGCATACCTACTAGTATACTTAGAATCTATATTTGACCTAAAAACTCGACTAGATTTCTGCTTCAAAGCGCAACTTCAACTGCTGAAAAAGCTCGTAATTAGTCCGATATATTAGCTTCCAATTGCTAACATCTTTGAGAGAATTTGCGACCGAGCACCTTCTCGGTTTGGTTTTTTTTTTCTTCTCATGTCGTTCAGATTGGATTTGCAGACATCTTTTAGCCCCTTGGTTGACCCACAACCATTGGCGTGCGTACGAAAATTGCCAGGTAGAAAAAATTACTGTAACATTATCTTTGTCTTTGCATTTAATAATATATTAATAGTTAAAGTTATAATTTTATTGTGTCACCTTTCTTTTTATTTATAGGGTAACACAATTCTGCAAATAGAAGTTTAAGTGCTTGAGATCTAGTTCCAAAATGGCTGACTACTACAATACTGTGCAATTTTCCATTGGTTTATTGAAACTTGTCCGATTTTACACAAAGGAAAGATCAATAAGAGATATAGTATTTCAATTCTTCTTCTGCGGTATGCTACTGTTTGTAAATTGTAGCATGATGATACAGTTCTGGTACATAAAGGATATGGACGATTTTGTCTACAACGCTGAAGCATTCTGTGGCTTTATGCAGGTACTTGGTAATTAAATATAACTATATTGAAATATAATTTTGTTGATTATTTTTTAAACAGTTGTATCAGCCAATAGTAATGAGAAAAAATTTCAAATCGACCAATAGCAACCAAATTACACTGAC
The DNA here is from genome assembly GCA_940337035.1 of Agriotes lineatus. Taxonomy (NCBI): domain Eukaryota; kingdom Metazoa; phylum Arthropoda; class Insecta; order Coleoptera; family Elateridae; genus Agriotes; species Agriotes lineatus. The sequence goes on from CALNHX010011533.1 coordinate 28,338, forward strand.
TATTTGCTAGTAGCTAATTAGAACGACTATTTTTTCACAAACCATTCAAATCGTCCTTCTGCTGTAATACAACTAGCTAAAAGTGGAGTGGGCGAGCAGCAGTTGTTAAAAATAACAGGACGCTCTTCTGGAAGCTCCATCAAACCCTATCTACAACATGGACTGTTTAAAAATGATCACGCCGAATTACATTCGCGGTAATAATTTTTTTTTATAATTTTAACTAGATTAGCACTCATTCGTGAATCTAGTTAAAATTATCAAAAAATTATCACCACTTATGTAATTGCTGTTGAAAATCTTTTCCCTTAAACCAGATACAACATTTTATTAAACTTTAGTTTGTTGAAAGCTTTCTGCGGTTAACCTATAAACATCGTCAGTTAATATCGAGAGATCCAAAAAAAACTGTTTCTCAGCGGGCTGTGGAAATTCAACGTATGAATAATATGTTGGTGACACTATACGTCAATGTCAAATTGGAGGTTATCAGGTTAGGTTTTCCGTCAGTTTTGACACAAAATGACGCAAATCCTAACCTGCTAACCTCGAATTTGACATTGACGTACAGTGTCACCAACATATTATTCATACGTTGAATTTCCACAGCCCGCTGAGGAACAGTTTTTTTTTTGGATCTCTCGATAGAATGATAAAATTTCTTTGGAGAACATTTCTGAATATTGCTGACCAGCACTGGGCAATTACTTAAAAAATTATTACTAATTATTAGCTAGCTATTAGCGCTCAATGAAATAATTGACTTACCAGAGATTTCAATTACTTAAATCAAACAGTAATTAAATTATCAGTTGCTTGGTAATTGGAATTGCACAACATAGATTACGTTTTTAATTACTTTCAGTAGCGAGATATTTTTGATTATACAGGGTGGTTCAAAATAGTGCGACAAATAAAACTCACTTTTCTTAAAATAAATGTATTTCAGTAACTCGAAATATACAGTGTGTCTGACTTTAGACGGCACCACTCCCGTATTTTTTATATATTATCGATTTAAAAAAATCCTTTTCTCTGATTATACTCTTCACTGACTTCTACTTTTAAGGTATGTTACTTTCCCTTAACGGTAAAGTGCTAGCCTACTACGATTTAAAATAAGCAGCAAAATTGAAGAAGTCGTATTAGGGTTTTTTTATCAAAAAATTGTGTTAATATAAGTTGTTCAGAAACGTTCAAATAAGCTAAATTCGAAACTTTATTAAAAACAAAAAATCTTGAAAATTTCTCATAAAATTTAAATTACTAGTAATGGGAGGCACTACATGATCTTGCAGTACGGCAGGAAATGTACGATTAATTAGACCTGGCGCCTATACAGAATGCCGTTGTGGTTAGCGAATGGAATAAGAATTTCCCAGAAAAATGGATAGATCGTAACAGTCCTCTAATCGCATGGCGACTTACATCCCCCGATATCACACCATTAGATTTTTATTTATTGGAAACTATTAAAAATAAAGTGTATAAAAAAAGATCAATAAATATTCAATCAGTTTTTGACAGAATAACTCAAGCCTGCCAAGACATAAGTTTAAAAAAACTGAAAAGGTTGTCGGAAACAACGAAAAACGAACAGAAAAATGTATATGTGCTAATGGGAATTTAGTTGAAAATACTGTTATTTAAGTAATTAAGCATCGTTTGTTATTGTATTGAATTACAAAAATAAAATAAAAAATCATGGTAAGCTTGAGAGATTATTATTCGAATTTTCTGGACATAGAAATTTTTTGAGAGAGATTTTCAAAATTTGTTGTTTTTAATGAAATATCGGATTAAGGGTATTTGACGATTCTGCGGTGTGAGTTGGTGTATAGTTGTTCATTTTAAAGAAAGTTGTTCTGGCATTTTCAATTATACTATTCACCTCTTGGGTCTGATCGTGTTTGTCGTTAATCTTGTACAGAGGTATTGATATTGTTTTACTCTCCCAATCGGTCTTAAATCTAAATTGATGTTGGTAGGATTTAAATTATTTTTGCTTATTATCATGTATTTGGTCTCTTTGTAGTTCATTTTAACTCCGTATTCGTGACTGACTGGATACATTTCTTATAATAATGTCTGTGTTATCGGCTAAAACCAATGTGTTGTTACGCCGAATATTGTTTATTGCCCTTCCGTTGATGTTAATCCCTCATTTATGTTCTACAGAGCTTTTATAAAAATGGGTTCTGGATAATAATTAAACCATAATTGGGAGAAGACGCGTCCCTGTCTCAGTCCTTTTATGATGTTTATGAATTCCGATGGTTTTCCTGTCGAGCTGATTGTGGCGGTTTGATGCTAATAAAGATTTTTTTATTACACATCCTGATCATCTAGTTGGCTCTCTTGTAGCAGTTTAAATAGTTTGTGGTGTTTTACTTTGTCAAAGATCTTTTCATTGTCTACAAATACGAGATATATTTCTTTGTTCATGTCTAGACTTATTTTGAATTACTACATTTACCGCAAACAGGGCATTCTATGTGTCCACCCCCTTTCGGAAACCAAATCGATTGTCACACAGGTTTGCTTCTAACTTGTATATGCGATTATGTATTATTTTAAGAAAGAGCTTTAACGTGTGCGAATTAAATCTATTGTGCGGTGATCTGCACATTCTCTTGCTTTGACTTTCTTTGGCAACATTATAAAAGCTGAAGGGATGATTTCTGTACTATATATAGTACTAGCTGAAACCCGCGGCATATGCCGCACTTAAAATATAGGACGGATTTAATAACTTTTGTTTCACTAAATAAAGTTTTAAAAACACGCTAGAGATTGGCAGTAAGGAAAAGTTAAAAAATATATATTTTTAAATGGAAAGTCTCTGGAAAGGAAACGCTCGCCTCTGGAAAGCGTTTTATGGACATTTTTGGATAGCCTCCGGGCAACTTTCTTTCATATTGGATACCGCCAATACTGTTGAATTGAATAGTGTCTTCTTTTTTCTGTTCAGTATTAAATGGTACATGCA
>CALNHX010011534.1:0-31316 GCA_940337035.1 Agriotes lineatus
GGGCAGCCGTCTTGTTGAAACCAGATCATAGACCATTGCAGGAAATATCGGTTTCCGAAACTTGCTCGTTACTAACTGCAGCTGACCCAAGATTGATAACGACAGCTTTAGCACTAGTAGATACGACACTGCTTCATTGTCTGCGCGCTACCACGTCCTTGGTCCAATAAAATTTTGAAGGTACCACTGTTGGCTTGATATAATGTCTCTCTGAAGTTATAATAAAGTCATCTTTTCCGAAGTGTTTACTGCAAACCTGCAGCAAATAAAATATTTATTTTAACCTGTAACTAAGTTTACATAACCACACTTTTAAGTTATAGTTATAACTAAAATCAAGTAGACTGTCTGCTTACCTTTGTATACTTTGTTACAACAAATGGCACAGGGTTTCTCAATCTTTCTAGTGTCTCTTTTGATTTTATGCACCCATGCTTCTTGCAAAACCTTGTTTTTTGGAAATGCATGAAACGTTATGCCTCTCGACGTATTCGATTGAGTAGTACACTTAGGAACACAGCAGTGATGCACCACATTGACGTATTAAATACAATAAAAATAACTAATGTCACTCACAAAACCAATGTAAGGCAAAGCAAACAATAACAAACCCACTAGCACTATGACCGTTACGCTACTGCGCATTCAGGTTGTGACATATTTTTATGACAAATGGAATACGTCTATTGATTCATGGTTACCTCTTAACCTAACCTACCTACTGCATATGTGCAATGAAGCAATTTATTAGTGATTTGATCATTGTATCAGTGCAATCTTACCTAGCAATGATTCTAAAATATTATTTTTTCTCTGCAGGTGAAGTACTTCAGACGGTCCATACACGAAATCAACGCATTGTTGCAAGAGGTGCCTGTGCAATCAAGCGAACAAACCCTGCCAACAAACACGGGTGCTGTTGAAAATACCAGCGGGGACGATGCAATAGCAATAGTAAATAACGAATGTGAAACGGAAAATTACGATTCACTAGAAATAGATAATGTGCACATTTATGAAAACGTCGACAACCCCGCACCGCCGCAATTTAATGCCGACCAAACCGCCAACGTCAATACTAGCTTAGAGGAATCAGTGCAAATTACCGAAGAAGTGCCTCGGGAGGAATCCCTCCCAGAAAAGCCAAACGTTCGCAGTCTTACCAGTCGCTTTGAGCTGATAGAGACCACGCAGAAGCCTCCGATTTTCAGGAGGAGCGACAGTGATAATGCTAGGAATCAAAAGCCACCGGTGGCCGCTTCAAAGCAAGACGAGCTCAGTGCGAAGGCAAGGAGTGAACGGAAGTGCAGTGGTCGCGACAGTTTGAGGACTTCCAAGAGTGATTTCGGTAGCAGCTCGTCGTTGGAGAGCGATCGAGTGCAGAAAATCATGTACGACCGTGGCAGTTTACCGCCGTGCCTGCGAGCCAGGCACGTCAAAAATGCCATAAAGACGAGGTCCTTGGATGAGGATGCGTTTGCAAAGGAGTTTGGGGTGGCGCAGCCTTTGGAGAGGCGCAAGTCGGTTGACGAAAATTTCGGCTCCAAGATCAACACGTTACCAAAGGTTTTGAATCAGCCGAAGCCCATACCAGTGGAGGGAGAGAAGTTGGATTTACACTTAGCTCACAGTATAGATAATGTTTTGGCGGGTCTTCCCGAGCAAAAGCTGAATAGGGAGCGAATTGAGAAGTACAAAGAGGAAAGGAGGAAATTCTTGCATGACAAATACAGATCTGAATCGTTCAAGGAGGACAAGGATGCTCTCTTATCGAGGCTAAAGCAGAAAACTGTGAAGAGCAAAGTGAATGACGAAGAGATAATCCCCAAAGCCGATCAAAATATTTATTCCAGTGATCCTTCCGAGCTGTCAAAACTGGGCGCCAGAAGAAAACAAAGTGAAAACGAAATCAAACCACATAAAATAGAAGCCAATTCAAACGAGTTCGCTAAGGATAGTCTAGAATGTGATACTAACATAGATCAGAGCAATAAAAGCGAGTCGAAGTACCCAAATATCACGGAGAAATCCCGGAGCAGAAGCAAGCAGGAGCTGGGCGAGCTGCCAAACGACTTTAGAGAGAGCATCAGGTACAAAACGGCCCTATTTGAATCTCAAGCAAACCAAAGCAAGCAGTCGTCGGACACGAAGCCACCTGGTTGTGACAGAAACGTGGGCAAGCTGACCGACGAAAGCAACAAACTTAGCGCCAAGAAAGTACAAGATTATAAGTCGCCTATTAATGCTAGGAAGAATATTAGTGTTAAGGAGATGGACGGTGATGTGTTGGGGGAAGTGTTGGGTGGGAATGACTTTATTAGGAACAGGAGGAGGGACGACGACAGTGTCAAGAATGAGAGGAGGAGACACACCTATGAACCACGGGAGCGAGAGCGAGAACTAGAGGCTGATAGGGTTAGGAGAATTAGTTTGGAGAATAGAAGTCCACGGTACGTATTGCATTAAATACTTTTGATATAATTATATATTACCAAATACCATGAGCACCAACAGGTCTTTAAACACAACAAATATACTCGGATTGATTGAGAACTTATAAACTCAAATAATCACAACAAGCAATAACACAATAAATGACATAAACAGTGCATTGGATTTATTAGGCAACGCTGCATAAAACAGCCCGTACAATATTTCTTAAGGCGTTACGTGTGCGAACGGTGCACCCCCAAACAGCGATAACGTACTAGTGATTAACACAATTCAATAAGTAATTCAAGATTAAATGACATACTAAGAACTATACACTGTTAGCGGTACGAATATCATTACCCCAGTGTTTAGTAGGTCGTAAGCTACTTATCTGAGAGATCGGGCTTCTGCAGTGGGTGAATTCAATATGCACCACACGGGCTCTTACAGCTATGCTGCCGCAGAGATGACGGATGACTCCGGTGATGTGGTCTAGAATCAAATTATACTCCCAGATGTAGGAGGGATTGCACGTCTTCCCAAGTAGGTGAAATCGCTGAAGTTTCAAAACCCCCAGGCGAAAAAAGATGTTAGCGCAAGTTTCGCCTCTTGTGTGGTTTATTACAGGTTGAGTTACTGTGCTTTTCTAACCCTTCTATTACAAAAGAGTTTTGCCCCTTGCAAAAGGGGCGGAAATGTTGCGTGCTTCTTCAATAATGACATGGTCATAATTCCAGAAGTCGTTTGTTGCGTAATGACAGTGAAAGCCTCCAAAATCCTCTGTTCCTTAATAGTTTCTATGACCATGATGTCTTTTGGCATGATCCATGTCTCTTTGTGTATTTTCTTACGTACTTACTTCATCTTGACGCCTGTTGTACCTTTCGGTGTAGGCATGTTTGGTTAGACTGTCTCGGGTTCTCACCTCCATAGTTCACTCCATTTTCGTCTGTCGTTTGCTAGCCGAGTTACTTTGCCCCAGTTTACCCCTCTACTTTGTATTGCTTGTTCTACTTCTTCTCACTCTTTTCTTGGTTTTCCTAACTTATCGTTGAGGTCTCCCATAATTATTGTTTCTTGTCGCGCATTGTCTACTTCCTCTTGCAACTCTTCATAGAACTTCTAACTGTCATCATCTTCGTTGAGACCGTATGTGACTATTATTGTTATTGGTGGTTTTCTGTTCTACTCCAACTGTGTACATCCAGTACTCTCCGTGTATTCTTTTCAGTCCTCTTCCTTTCAGTTTAGTCTCAGTTATCCCTAAATAATCTATGTTTGCTTTTTTCTTTTCTTCTACTATCTTTACTGCTTTCTCTCACATTCCATGTCCCTATGTTCATTACTGTTTTGTCTTTTGTTGTGAAGTTTACGGTTTTCTTAATCCTTTTCCTCGCTATGTTTGTCGTCTTTTGTCTATCTACCGTTTGCATTTTTAGTATTTTGAGTGGAGGATTCTTTGTTTCACCTCTGCTGTTTTCCTTTCTTCTCTAGTCAAATCACTTTCAATGAGTATTCTTCTTCCCTTGAGCGCTTTCCTTGCTTACCTCTATTTTCTTGTCTAGGTTTTCCAATTTTGCTACTATTATGTCTTTCCCGTTTTCTCTGTTAATTTTATATCTAGACTTCCATTACTGCTGTATCGACCTTTAAATCTTTCCTTATAAACTCTTCCAGTTCTTTTTCTATGTTTGGGCCTTTTGTTCCGTACCCACTTATTACTATGTTGTTTTTACGCTTTTCTTTCTCCTGTCTTTCTAGTACTTGCTCTAGCACTTCCACTCTCTTTTTCAGTTGTTTATTTTAATTTTTTCATTTATCGTCTCTTTTTTTTATCACTTCAGAGTTTTTTTTTAGTTCCTCGACCATTTTTCTCATCACTATTTTGATTTCATCCATGTCTTGTTAATAGGAAGGTGATCTGTCATGCTTTTAGTGGAGATGCCTTGATATGAAGCAATAAAAATCAATAATCTTCTCCACGAACATTTATTTTAAAGTTATGGGTTGCGACATGTTTCAAAACCAAACTGGTTTCATCCCCAGGTCATAATGATCATTAGTAGTAGAAGCACATGTTAAAATGAGATTAAAATGAGGTTTATCAATTTTATTTTGTGATCGCCTTGTATTACGAATTGTTTATCTATTAAGTTTTTATTTGTATAGTTTTAGGCTAATTAATTTTTTAAACTACAAAGTGTCATTTTGACAGGCCGTTCTTAATTAAATTTTAACCCATTAGTTATTACTTTTCTTTGCTCTTTAAAAGCATTGCAAAAAATTGTGTACCAACCGCGAACTATAAGTGACACTTACAGTTCATGGGTACGTAAGGACCATACATAGTTTTTTAATTGTATAATCTGCATATATTTTGTTAACTCCCCCCCCCTCCCCCGCCTGAACTTCAAACGATAAGGAAGCTGACCTGTGGTTAATTAATTAAAATAATCAATGTTAGTAAAAATCGCAGATTAACATTAAAGTACGTACTACACGGAAGCTCTAAAAATGTTTACTTACCGCGCAGGTTATTAAATTAATTGTAACCACAAATAAATCGAGCGATATGCATATCGCTGTCATTTAAAAAACCTTTCTGTTCAGGCTATTGAAGGCAAAAAACGTGAATGCTCTTTTTACAAAGGTTTGATTACACAAAAAATCGCAGATTAACATTAAAGTACGCACTATATGGAAGCTCTAAAAATTTTTTACTTACCGCGCCGGTTATTAAATTAATTGTAACCACAAATAAATCGAGCGATATGAGCGATATGCATATCGCTGTCATTTAAAAAACCTTTCTGTTCAGGCTATTGAAGGCAAAAAAACGTGAATGCTTCTTTTACAAAGGTTTGATTACACATATAAATTGTAGCTTTCAATATTAATTGTAATTAAGTATACGCATTTAAACTTCAAATATTAAAACTGATTGAACGTATGCGTCTAAACTTTACATGTTAGTAATAATGGAAAGTATCAATTTAAACTTTGAATACTGATAGTTATGGAAGTTAAATTTCAAGAATCGAAGATAATTTAATATAATATTAATCCCGGAATAGCCAGTCCAAATCAACTTGAAAGCAGGGAGACCATCCACTTTTAATGCGGTATTCACCACAAAAGTAACACTAACCTCGAACCTCCAACTCCCATAAGTTGCTGACAGGCAAATGCTGGCCGGGGGTTGCTATACCCTGTGGTTAAAAGCCCGTAATTGAAGCAGAGCCACTCCCAAATTGCAGAAGCTTGGCCGGTGTTGAAAATTAAGTCAGATAAAACTGTCAATTAAGAACTAAAGAAATATAATTAATACAAGAATAGCAAGCAGAAAATCTCAATCGCGACCTCGTGATAAGCACGCTGAAGTGTTTGGATTTTCCAGAATCGGTACGAAATGAGCGAACGAATAAATTGAAATAATTGGAAATACAATGGATTATAATTCAAATAAAAATATACAGGTTAGACCAGAAATAATTGGATAAATGGAGAAAACAATTAAGCAGCGCGAAAAATGGTTTCAAACCCTCCCCTGCAGAGTAATCATGTTCCGCATTGAGCCCTTCAATAGTTGACGCCCTTATGAGAGTGCAACCCAACATATACATATCATGGCAACACATGTATCCAATATGTAAAATGTGCTTAAAAAAAAGGTATCGAGAGGGCTTTGAATTCAGCGTGCTGAGTCACTTGAATTGTCAGTTGTCAAAGTGAGGTTATGTGTTTATACGCAAATGATGACATTGCTCTACCTAGAATTCGACGCGTTCGGTCACTTGAGTTGTCAGTTGTCAAAGTGAGGTTGTGTGCATATGCAATCCATACAATAAGTTACATGACTTTCAAAAATTAATGTTTGACACAAGGCACTTTATCTAAAAGACATTGATTAGAGTTGTTACTGAAACTGTCATACTTATTTAATAAAGCTGGCAGAATCTATCGTCAGATGGTGGTCTATGGCGTGGAAAGGCTTTGCTTTCTACGTCATCCACCATGGATTAAAATAATGTCGGTTTTTTCTATGGTGGTTGACATCACTTAAATTTTATGATTGAAGTTGTAGTGGTGGTTTTTAAATTAGCAGCTGACAGAATTAACTGCCAATTGTGAGCGTACATAAATCAAACAAGTAAAGACACTCAGTGGTGGTTTCTTTGATGTCAAAATAGTACTGACAGATGGCACTACTACTTTACCACAGCATGATTGGCTCTGATTGGTCGAACTTTGTTCTGCCATCTGGTGGTCAAGCTTAGAAATACCCACTAAGTCACCGCCCCAGGCACTCTAGACAGGTTTCAACATTCAATATTACGACATGAGTGTCTCTGCTTGTTTGATTTATATACGCTGCAATTGCTTTAATGACATAAAGGTGCAGCAACTTATTACTAGAAATGTACATTGCCGTTGCCATGAAATGTGTATGTTTGGTTGCAGTCATAAAGGTGCAGCAACTTATTACTAGAAATGTACATTGCCGTTGCCATGAAATGTGTATGTTTGGTTGCAGTCGCAAATACTGTGCGGCTCGTAGTTTCGTGGTTCAAATTTTATATTTTATTATTCATAGTCAATATAGTTTAGGAAAATTAGTCAGCTAATTATCTTCTTATAATAATATATTTGACGTTTCGTCAGCTCAGCTGACTTCCTCAGAAAATACACATTACGTTGAATACAATAGACTAAAAGGAAAATGAGATTAAGGTTAGATCACTTAAACAATGTATATTTACTCTTACCTTATGTAATGTCGATTAAAATTTGGAGATTGTAAAGTTGTACAATGTTCTAAGGTTAATAATAATTCTTACAATATAACTTGAAAAGAATATTTAAAAAGATTTCGTAGATATAAAATGTCAGATGTCAAAATTTGAAATCTAAATTTTCTTATTTTAAAGGTATAACTTGATACAAAAATTTTATTGTAAAAGATATCTTGATATTAAGTGTAATTTAAATTATATAGTTTTTTTTTCTTTGTTAATTATAGAAGAAAATTTAGAGAAGATTATAGTAAATGGAATGAAGATTTTCTATGTCGGTTTTGTAATTAATAGAATTTGCTTTTTTTTTATTCAATCATTTCATATATAAGGCGTTTTTGTTAAATTTTTTTCTTTTTGCAATATTTTAGGTGAGTTAAAATTAAAATTATGATAATTATCAACTGCATGATCAGAGAGGGCAGTAGTTGGTTTATTTGGGTTTAAAATTTTTGTTTTTATAGAATTTTTATGTTGAGTTAATCTTTTTTTTAGATTTTGTTTTGTTTGTCCTATGTATTTAGCATTGCAATTATTACAATTAATTTGGTAAACAATATTTGATTTAGATTGAATTTTGGTTTTATCTTTTAGATTGTTAAAAAATTGATTTTCTATTGTATGGTAATTTTTAAAAGAAACATTAAAATTATTTTTGTTTGTTAATATTTTACTTAAACGTTGTGATAGTTTTTGTATGTCAAATATATTATTATAAGAAGATAATTAGCTGACTAATTTTCCTAAACTATATTGAATATACCTAAAAGACAGCTGTTATAAACAAATATAATTATACATAGTATTTTTCCTTTCAGAAAAGACACAAAATCCCCCTCCTACTGCATTAAGGACATGAAAGCAATCTTCGAATCGAAGTCGCAACAATAATGAGTGTTTGGTATGATAGGATTGTAACATATTAACTGACCAAATTGTGTGCACTCTCTGGGGCCAGACTATTTATTTTGAAGTTTACATGTAACGCTTGTTTTTCTTCTCGACTAGAGTCTAATTTTACAGTAGCAGTCTCCAGAAAGTGCACTTTAATTGTATGTAAAGATTATTTTTGTAGCATGTAGCTGTTATTATTTATGTTTTTCTTTACGATAATCATCGTTCGATGCTAGAGCTAATTTAGTCACTTCTGGTTGTATAATATTATTAATTTTCTAGTTTGATGGTACTCATTGTTACAGTTTTGACAGCCGCATCATGCGGTTTCTTGTTCATGTAATTCGGAAGACGCATAGCTTTCAAAGCCTGAGCTTCTAGGCCTAAACGATATTCATACTATCCGTTGAGTGCTTTGATTAAACACAACTTTTGTGGCTTTCTGGACAGCCTAAAGAGCGCTTTATGTTATTTAATGAGAATTTTATTATTTTAAAAGTCAAACTTGGAATTGGGGCCTAGCGGTATCGAGAATTTTACACATATTGTGTTGTTTGGGCCGAACTTCTTGAATTATGCTGCCGGTGACTGGAACTCGTTTGCTAATGTGGCGGCAATCGAATCGTTCAAGAAGCTTCGCTCAAATAATTTGGCGTAAGACTGAATATAACTGTTTTCATGTTAGGATATAACTGAATAAGCTGTGAACCAACTGTATATAGCTTTATGTTTGTACTAAGCCAGAATTGGTACTGGAATATGGACATTTTGTCGAAAACGAGAGGTGTCGTAATTTCGCGCTTGGATTAAACTGGTTTTACCACATTTTAGTTCAGAAAGTTTTTTAAACCATTCAAAAGGCCATAATACAATTTTGGGCTACGTTTAATGACATTTCCCTTTGAAGACCACACGACCACACACAAACATATACGCGACTTGGATATAGCACAACCGATCTATCTATAATTGCACTTCATGATACCTAGTTTTATTTACAAAACAAAAGTGAATTAGAAATTGAGAATCTCCTTTTAGCTTTGTTTAATACTATTTGAAACTGTTCGTAAGGTGCCAAAACGTGGACTGGTAGTTATTGGTGACCTCGCTGCAGCCGCTGGCGTAGTGCAGACATAAAGCTCCAGCATTTTGTAACTCTTTGTACTTTTAGATCTCCTTTTTAAATTAAATGTAACACCACTACAAGAATTTCGCTAGATTAGACTGAAAACTGAGCAAGTTGCATCACAGGAATTCCAGTGTTCCTCCACCCTAGACGTAGCGGATCTGTTCTAATTCGAATATACTATCGTAATAATTAATTAGTTTTAGAAAATTCTATTACATCAATTAATATTGCTAATAGATTTTATAAAGTAATTGAAAATTGCAATTTACATTAGGTTAAGCAATAAATAATTGGTAATTTCGATACGGCGTGTTGATAACGAAAAAAATTGTATACGTGCGGGAATTGTGAAGGTTGAGAAACACTGGTACTTTATTCTCACTTATATTTATTAATATTACTACTAAATGAAATGTATTAGACAATAACTATTAACTACCACATTAATTTGAGCCATAATGTAGACTCCTTAAGAAATTATTTTTGTATTATATTAATTACGGTGGTGAATGTGTTCATTTCTTTGAATTTTGACTTGGTTGTTTTATGAATGAGTTTCATTTGAACAAGCTTGAGGATTTGACGATTTTTAGACGATTATTATTTATTTTCACACGAGAATTGTACATATTGTATGCTTTAAAATAGCAATGTTTCAGAATTCGTTAATAAATTATACATTTACTTGATGTACGTTTTATTTTCTGCCGACCCTTCTTGCAGAATTTGACTAGTTCAACTCATTCGCTGCTGAAGTCAAGAGTTTAATCCGTTTGACGAAAAGAGAGCAGTTAGTGGTGTGTCAAAATTACTGCGAACGGGTAGCTCTAGTCGGAGATAATTTTGTTCCCTCAGATATATATATTTAATTAGCAAACAAACACCAGGATACTACCTTAGATAGTTCATTTTGTTTATCTATCTGTACAATCAAAATAAAATGTATATTATACTAAATTCACAATTCATTCGGAGGTGTTGTTCTTCGTTATCCTAATTTGGCTGCAACCCGTCTTATGTCTGTGCATGGGATGTGCGTCAGGGATACTTCCTCTACTTCATCGGAGGTTGTGACGTTGTTGTGAATTTGTGCAAAAATCGTTCCTTGAGATTTAGCTCGAGGTGGTTGCGGACGCTCGTGGGATGTTTTTCACGGTGCGGCTTAGCCTTGCAGTGCTGTGGTCGACTCGACGTCCCTGGAGAAATCTTGCTCGTAGGTAAATATCTATAGTTAAAAATAATTAGCTCATATTTAGATGGCCACAAAGTTTTGTAATATGAGATCTGTTGTTTATTTCGGGATCAATTACACCGCGAGGTCTGCATGCATAATTATTATCGGAAACGTGGAAGTAGTCTCTCAAAGAGTCTTCGATTCGGACAAGTTTCCGAGTGAGTTTGCAGATATCGGGAGACTGGAAGTGGGCTATTGGTTTATGCTGACTTCGAACTGGAATATTCGAATTAATAGATCAGGAAACGGTCGCTTGAAAGAGTCTTCGTTTCAAAACTGATCTCAGGAGGGGAATATTCATGTTAATTAATCAGAAATCGGCCTCCTTTTCGAGTCTTCGATTCAAAACTGATTACAGGTAGGTTTGGAACAGGAAGGTTCAAGATTTCAGAAATGAACTGAAAATGAGCCTTTGTCTAGGACTGGGCAGGATCAGGATCTGACAGGAACAGGTAGGTTCGGAATCTCTGGGAATTATTCGGGAATTATCTTCTGGAATCATGAATTGGGAATTCTCTCAAAATGAGCGCTGCAACTGCTTTTATATGTTTCGTGTCGTTTTAAGTCGCCACCTCGGACATCTTAGGTGGGAGAGCGGCGCGTAGGTGAACCTGCGACTCTTCGCGATGACGTTCTTTATCACCGCCCGCGCGGACTAAAGATTCGTAACGTAAAATACGCCATGGCAGAACGTGCGAATTAATTTCTAATTTAAAAAACGCGTTCGCGCTGGGCGAAACGTTACAGTGCAAGCTAAAAGTGATAATGTGACGTCCAGGAACTGTCTATACAGGATGGGCCATTTTAATCGACGCATCCGAATATCTCCGTTGGTAAGCTGAATAAAAAAAAATTGTGCAGACAAAAGTTATTCAGGACGATGGGGGCCATTTGACTGTACTAATAACTTTGACCTTGGCGTCAACTTTCAAGGTCATTTGAAGGTTAAAATAATTTTTTTAATGGGAACCCCTATTTTTGACCTTGGATTCGGAAAGAGCGGAAAATTTTATGTCCGAAATGATAGTTTAGAACTCGCTGGGGCGACTTTGAAAAGGTCAAATCAAGGTTAAATGTTAAAAATTCGTCCAGAAGCTGTTTTTTCGAATTTGAACGATTTAAGGCCGAAAAAATATTTGAGTAGACTTAGGGGACAATAACCTTGACCATCTTGTCCTTTAGGTCAACTGTGAAGGTCATTCGAAGTTATTGCGCAGGCATCACGATTACGATTAAAACGATGCTCGTGTTGTGACTGTCTTAGCAGCTGTTCATGTTAATCCTCACATTAGCAGCCGTCAAATTGAACGAGAAATTGGTATACCAAGAAAAATGGCTCTAAGAATTCTAAGAACTCTCATATATCATGCCTACCACATCACTTTAGTTCAAGAATTAAGGCCAAATCACATTCAAATGCGAATTGAATTCTGCCAGTGGGCTTTAAGAATGATAGAAGATCCTGCCTTTTTTACATAAGTAACGTTTTCTGATGAGGTTAAATTTTATAGTGATGGGCAGATCAACAGGCATAATTGTCATTATTGGTCAATTGAAAACCCTCACTGGCACAGACCTGTAGACCATCAACACCGATGGAGCCTTATGGTGTGGTGTGGCATAATAAATGGTTACTTGATTGGTCCCTATTTTTTTGAAAGATATGTTGATAGACACAGCTATTTAGAGAACTGTTAGAAAATGTTGATTTATTGACAAGATGGTGCACCATTACACTTTGCACGAATAGTACGTAACTTTTTAAATGACAATTATAATGAGAGATGGATCGGACGGGGAGGTCCAGTTAACTGGCCTCCGAATTCACCAGACTTGACATCTCCATATTTTTATTTATGGGACTTCCTAAAAAATGCTGTTTTAACACAACGTCCAACAACTGCAGCAGACATAATAGATCATGTCAATCGAGCTTGCGCAGCAATTTCCAGAGAGGCTTTACTAAGAACAGTACGACACTTTCAAAAGCGTTTACATTTGTGTCTTGAAGCAAATAGAGGCAATTTTGAACATTTGCTTTAATAATTATAATGCTAGTAATAGTAGTGAGAGGCAAGGGGACTCACGGGAAACAAGCACCCCAAACGTGAGAGGCAAGGATACTCACGGTAAACAAGCACCCCAAACGTGAGAGGCAAGGGGACTCACGGTAAACAAGCACCCCAAACGTGAGAAGCGAAGGGATTCATGGTAAACAAGCACCCCAAACGTGAGAGGCAAGGATACTGACGGGAAACAAGCACCCCAAACGTGAGAGGCAAGGGGACTCACGGTAAACAAGCACCCCAAACGTGAGAAGCGAGGGGACTCACGGTAAACAAGCACCCCAAACGCGCGAGGCAAGGGGACTCACGGTAAACAAGCACCCCAAACGTGCGAGGCAAGGGGACTCACGGTAAACAAGCACCCCAATCGTGAGAGGCAAGTATACTCACGGGAAACAAGCACCCCAAACGTGAGAGGCAAGGGGACCCACGGGAAACAAGCACCACAAACGTGAGGGGCAAGGGGACTCACAGTAAACAAGCACTCCAAACCTGAGAGGCAAGGAGACTCACGGTAAACAAGCACCCCAAACGTGAGAAGCAAGGGGACTCACGGTAAACAAGCACCCCAAACGTGAGAGGCAAGGGGACTAACAGTAAACAAGCACCCTAAAGGAAACAGAGCTTACTACGTCCACGTCGTTATTTCTGGGTAATGCTTAAAGTAAGATTTAAGGACAATGGTGAGATTTTTTATTTAAAAAAGTCACTTTGACCTTTGCATGACCTTCCCAGTTGACCTGAGGAACCAGATAGTCACGGTTATTGTCCCCTATGTATACTCAAATTATTTTCGCCTTTAAATCATTCAAATTCGAAAAAACAGCTTCTGAACGAATTTTCTACATTTAATCTTGCCTGGTGGCAAATGATAGCACCATTTTCTTGATTATACAATTGACAGACACTCCATGTTTTCGACAATAATCGCTTTATGCTGAGATTATTTTTCCGCCACACAATACCCAATTGCTCTTGCTTCATTTATTATCTAATACTGCGAAATACATAAACTCACTTATTGTGCCTACCAGTTCTCCATTCAGCGTTAAATTGTTCGCAGATACTAATTTAAGATTAAGCATTTTTGTTTTCTTTTTGTTAATTCGTAGATCTACTTTACTTGATTCTGTTTGAAGACGATTTAATTATTTTTGTATTTTCTGGATGTTGTTTGATAATAGACCTACATCATCGGCGTATTCTAAACCTTCTAATACTTCTGTCATCCTCGAAGCAATAACTGTTTTGTTTGCCTTTAATGTTTCCTACATCATAATAAAGAATAGTAGTGGTGACAAGATGGAGCCCCATCTCACTCCTATTTTGTTTGGATAAAAAATTTACAATGTAACCATTAAAAGTAACCCTACATCAGATTTAACGACACCTTGAGGGTCTTATTATTCATATATGGTCAGGTAATTTCTTAACACCTACTGGTGGGACGGTTTTGTGTTTGAAGTTCCGTTTGGTTCTGTAACAATTGATATAGTGTAATGACTCCTGCTCCTATATAAATAATTAATTAGGGATAATCACCACAAATTACTAGTTAGTTTAATAAGAATTATTGTACTGTCTCAGGGCTTATTAAAATGATGTTTTGTATTAATTACTGCCAAATAAATGGTTTATTCCCTCTTTTCCATTTTATTTATTGGCAACTAATTTAAATAAATGCTTTGGCTTAGCATGAGAAATTCTAAAATCTGTAGGGTTAGGTTGTAACATCCAGTATAACATTTACTGTTGAGTATGATTTTTATACAACTATGGCAAATACCCAACTTTTTTGTAGCTGACAGTTTAACCTATAAATTGACATCATAAACAGAGATGGTGTGAACGCCCAAAAAATTAGCGTAGTTTGAACGCAAAACACCAACAATTAACAAAATCACCTTAGAAAAATATTTAACAATGCAATTAATGGAATCAAGTAGTCTGGGCTAACCTGTATTATATCATAGGGTGACGCCAACCGGCTCTTGTTTTGTGTCTGACTGATGTCATTTCCCCTTTACTGCAATTTCAAGGGACGCTATCGCTATAATTACCCCCTGGACGCACCCTAATGGCTGCAACATTTTTCTGCGCCTCGTACGATGTCTGCTCTATGTGCTGCACGATGCTGAAGACCTCTCAGCACTCCTTTCCTGTTCAAATTTACCTCGAAAAGTGGGCTTGATATCCTGGATACGTTTTCTAGTGACGCCACTGCGATTACATAAATCTGGAATGCTCTAGACTTCTGCTTTCTGGATGGGAACACCAATGAAGGTCTAATCTGCACGATGCACATAAATTTTAGCTGGTCGATACCTTAAACTTGGTTGAAAACATCCCCCGAAGTTGAATTCAAATGCGCGAACTTTTCATGTCACTTTCCTCTGCACTGGGACTTTATAACTCGATGAATATTTGTACAAAAGAATTATGCACACTGGAGAACAATAAAAACCACTATTTGGTACTAAATAATAACTTTTAATAATACAATTCAAAACATTTCTTGAGCCACTTTTTACAACAGCATTTTTTTTTGGCTTGGGTTGTCAACAACAATAAAAGAACATCTCGTATCCTAGCAACTATTACAATTGTTTTTCACGTAAGTTTATTTACAATGTTTTTCTTAACTAAATTGTTTTTGGATAAATTTCAAATCAAAGCACTTTTAACCTCACAATTCTCTGCTTTTCACTATTAGTTTTAATTGCACTGGTTTCACGAGTTTTAATTAGCACTGCAGTATTGTTTTTCCTCCATCGTAGGCTGCCTTATCAATGCTCTTTGCATTCTATGCTTTCTCGCATCACTTTTCCTTACCCGTCAGCTGCGTTGCCGATTGTTGGCCTTATAACTTTGATTACTAACGCTGCATATAACTTTAGTAACGCTTCAAACATCTCTGTATCTTATCAAATTCACAATTCTTGTCTTGACTTTATAATGTTAAATCTGTCAGTTACATAAATTAAGTGCATCTGTCAGAACGAGCACAATTAATGAAAATTAATTTTGTGTTAGTTGGATAATAAATGTATTTTCAATATTGATATGTTGCCACTTGATTGATGATTTACTGTTATATTTTAAACTTTTGATGATTTTTTTGTGATATTGTAAATTTTTTATAAAACATAATAGGAGTTAGATGGGGCTCCATCTTGTCACCACCTCTATTCTTTATTATGATGTAGGAAACATTAAAGGTAAAAAAAAACAGGTATTGCTTCAGGGATGACAGAAGTATTAGAAGGTTTAGAATACGCCCATGATGTAGGCCTCTTATCAAACAACATCCACAAAATACAAAAATAATTAAATCGTCTTCAAACAGAATCGAGTAAAGTAGAACAAAGAGAAAACAAAAATGCTTAATCTTAAATTAGTATCTCCGAACAATTAACGCTGAATGGAGAACTGGTAGGCACAATAAGTCGGTTTATGTATTTCGCAGTATTGGATAATAAATGAAGCAAGAGCAATTGGGTATTGTGTGGCGGAAAAATAATCTCAGCGTAAAGCGATTATTGTCGAAAACATGGAGTGTCAATTGTATAATCAGAAGTAATACTATAAGTACTTCGATATTATCGGGTTATATGTCGATAACTTGTTGCACAATAATAAAAGAGTGTCAGTTTGACAGGTTAAATAGTCCGACCGCGTCAGCGGGAGGATTATTCTGTCAAACTGACACGATTTGTTATTGTGCAGGAAGTTTGAGACATATAACCTGTTCGAAGTACGCATTGTATTCGATTTGATTATTTTGTGAGTAAATTTTAATATTAGGAACAAATAAATATTTTATTGGCAGCTCGATTTGTTTGAATTAACCTAGCTGAAAGTCATCTCCATGAAAATAACATCAAGTTGACAAAAGTTATGTATTGCGTTGCCTAGTGAAGTTACTATAGTATAATCGATTTTGTATAATCCAAATTATACAAGATAACTTAACTAAATCCCGCGTTTTGATTGGTTGAAATCTCTACGAATAAAATAATCAAGAAAATGGTGCTGCTATTTGCCACCAGGTGCTTGAGGGTTATTTTAAGCATATGGTGGCCAGAAAAGATATCAAATTCCAGCTTACGGAAAAATACGGACAAATAGAACAAATACGGAAATTCAAAGGAGAAAATATAACTGGCTGGGCCACACCCTCAGAAAAAGCTGAGAGGAACCACGTTAGTTAGGCCTAGAATCGAACCCTCAAGGTAAAAGAAGTCAAGGACGATAGCCAATATTATGGCGAAGAATAACCTTGAAAGAGTGTTACAAGTATACAGCGCAACTATGATTTATAGCAAAGTACAAACTGGAAAGAACTTACAAACACTAGATGAAGGGCGCATTGGAGACAAAGAATAACCCACAATTGTCCCTCTCTTTTTATTGTATTACATTGTGCTCTCATCTAGAAATTTGTGAATAAACTACAGTTTACCAAGGTAAACATTTCTACTACAGCTCACAGTGGGTCGCTTTTAGAAATTTCTGGCCAAAAGTAGGAATGATTGAATTTTAACGACTTGCAGGAAATATTTAAATTACTGCGTAATTAGTAAGAATAAAGGTCATTATTAAAGAGAGAAATAATCATAAACCCTATACCTGGCCAATTTTCACTCTGCAACCCTTAGAACGAAGACGTGCGTAAGTCTGTAGTTGTACAGTGAAATTTTAGTGTTCTTGTGATTGTGATTTTTTAAACTTTAAGTTAAAAATTAGCCATGTCTGACAGAGAACACGGTAAGGGTTATATGTTAGATAAATATTTCACTTTATATAGTAATATATGGCTTGTGACTTAAAGCATATCATAAAAAAGGGGTATTGGGCGCCGCGCCGGTAAAAACAGCTAAATTTAACTTTATTTTTTGATTTAAATTTTACTTTGGCCAACTCCGACTTTGTTAAAATAATATCTGTGTATATTAAAGTGTGGACTTTAATGTTCCACAACTTTTAGCTGCGCTTTTTTAAACCATGACCTTTTAAACATAATGGTGCAGTAAAAAACCTCGCTTTTTAAGGAGTAATTGATACTCCAACGATTGATCCAATTTAATTTATAAAGTGATTTACTTTTTACTATTTAAAAGTGTAATTTATACTTATAAGCTAGACTGCGGAAGTTTAGACAAATGCCGATTTTATTTGTTAATAAATATTGATATAGGACTGATATAGGACAGAAGTACCATCAGGTACACAAACATCAATGGAAACCCCAATTTCATCTGATGTTGATGAATTTAGTACATCCATGTTTGAAAGTAATTCTAGTGAGGCACAAAGTGACTATGAAAGTGATTATTGATTAATAAAAAAAAATGTATTTTATAAAAAAATCTCATTCTTGCTTAGATTTTGTAAATAACATATTTTTTGTTAATTTTAATTTTGTTATTAAGTTGTATTGTTTTTTACATTTTTGGTACCATATATTTATTCGTTTTTGCAAAAAACATCCCGAATAAATCCATAAGTTTACAAACAGAATTTTGTGGTTTCTGAATTTTTTGTACTTTTTATTTACTTTCAACCCCCTTAAAACCACCCTATTCATCAAGACAATATTTTCACTATTTTTACCTTAATTGTCAGACTGAATACAATGTGAATACTAAATTTCAGATTTTAATTCTAATATTTTGATTTCAACCCTTATAAAACCACCCTACGGCATCCAGGCAATTTTTGTACTATTTTTACGTTAATTATCAGGCTGAGTTCTTTGCGAATAATTTTTTTCAAAATTTTACAATTTTTTTTAGAAATCAACCCCTTGAAAGTTACCCCAATTTTTCAATGGGATTTTTCTCATTATTTTTTCTGAAATCGCCACCTAATTTTGGACCAGTTTCATAAGTTTCAGAGTTTTGGCCAAAAATTGTTTATTTCGACCCACTGTGCAGCTATGTGACTTAACTATAGGGCCTGTCCTCTGCTCTGGTCATCTCATCAGCAGGTTTCCGTGATTATGGTCTGCCCAGGTGTCCCTAGATAAGAATACAGGTAGGTGTTTCAACAGCTGCCAATATAAAAAAAAACAAGGCGTGGGACCAACGATATCAACAAACGAAAATATTTAAGTAAAAAGTTGTATAAATCTGGCACTTTCTGATAGATGAATTATGACAGATCAAAGGTTCTTGCATAATATAGTCGTTCCTCTACTAATTTTTACGTCAACAATAATTATTTTCATGTATTGTGCAGAGCCGCTTCGAAAACCATTTAATTTTTAACAGTGTGGTAAATTTGTGGATACATAAAATACAAAACGTCCTTGGTTAAACTTGTTTTTTTGCGTTTATTATGTAGGTATAAACGATTGTTACAAGACAAAGCGATACTTACACAAAAAACCAAAGCTTTGCAGGGGGCGTCAGTTTGTTACACCAGAAAACGGTAATTAAAAACAACAACAACACTAATTGTTCTGGCTAGCTTAATAGTCGAGATAAGGGTGGTTTGACGTATCTGAAATGTATTTATTTGTTACTTTATAATAAGGGTACTCCTAGAATGCTAATTAAGTGAAACGTCACAAGGTTGTCTAATTAAACTCCAGGTCTTCTACTTCAAACCAAATAATAAAAAACAAACTAATACTTAAAACGCTATAATGAGCACACCAAGTTACACGAAATTTTTGTTCAGTAATAATGATGCTAGTTTTCCCTAAACAACGGCCAATAAGGCATTCAAATTCCCTGAGTGGGTTACTAATACTTAGATGCAGTTGTACACAAATTTAGACCGCCACTAGGCAAACATAAACCTGAAATGTAAACATGCAAACACTTCAAACGGTACGGCAGATCAGCGACACGAAACACAAGATAGCGGAATGCAGATTTTATTACGAAACCTCAAAATTATGGCGAAAAGGCAGTGTCCAGTAGTCCAACATATACATGAAACATTCGCAATCCATAGAAAAATATCGACATTTGCGGACCGACGATCAAGCGAAAACTAATTGTTTATATGCACAGCACAACGTAATAAATGCGAATTGAATTGAGTTGCCGGTGATATTATGCATACAGAATACTACAATACACGATATCACTTCAACGTGTAACGGCCCTATTTTATTTTATTCGTACTCAGCCAACAGCCGTTAGACAAATTATAGGCGTCGCTGTACATTCGTGGCACCTTAGTATTTTAATAACTCTGGCATTTAACCATTATTCTGCTAGTAATAAAACTAAACTGTATTTATTACAATGCTTAAAACGCATTGTGTATTCCGCGCTTTGTGCAAGGCAACCCAGTTGATTGCAGGCGTTGTAGTTATGAACAAAGAAGCGGTGCGCGCTTGAGAGAGGTGACAGCAGTCGCGCCCCAACAAGCAAGCGGTGCGTTACGGCCAAAAGACCCAACGGACGCGACGCCAAGTGTTAAAAAGTGCGATTAAAGGTTTTGTGTTGGTCTGTGTTTAGAGCGGCTGACGGCTCGTGAGTCTTGAGCTGAAATACAGCTTTAAGAGAGCAGACAACTACCTTTGGGAGCCACATCGACGAAGCAATAATTATTGGCAACAAATTAAACGCACAGTATTTTATTTAAACATCGAGTACAATTGCTCAGTAGAAGTGTTAAGTGGAAGAACAACATTAGTTGAACTTCGCCTTTTTTCTGTATCCGAGAAAATAAAGCCATTTATTATTATTATTAAGTAACAAGTGAAAAGTAAAACTAATATATGTTTTGTAATATAATAAATGTTCAGTCAAAATATTAAATGAACAGTAAAAATACCAAACGTTCAGTAATAATAATAAATGTTTAGTAAAATAACAGATGTTTGGTAAAATGATAAATGTTTGACATAAATCCTAGACGATCAATAAGAAAATGATAAGCGCCCAGTACAATAATCAATATTCAGTAAAAATGATTAATATGTTTAAGACGAATATAGAGTGTTCAGTACAAATACAAAATGTTTAATTCAGAAATCATTCAGGGTCAGTAATAATGTTAATCTTCAATAAAGCATAAATTAAATGATCGGTATTACATTAAAATGATAAGTAACTAGTTTTCTAACCCACCACATATGTGGACTTACTCCAATTAAAATAATGTTTGTAATTTTAAAGTTACAGAAGAAAGAAAATGTTTTAACGTCTTTGATAAATAAATCGCAAGTGTTCAAAATTGTGTACAAAATAGGCAAAAATAGCTTAACGTTGTTAATAATACTAAACCAGTAAAATGAAAAGCTGAGTAATACGAATTCTATCAAATTGAAAATAAAAAAGCCTGCAGCTGGTGGGGTTCGAACTCGTGCTCCCACATGGAATTTGATAGCTAGTCAAAAGCTTTCATATGTATGTATTTTTTATGGGCCAACTTTTTTTGCTATTAAAAAATACAAAAAGTTTTGTTACGATTGCTGTGTTTAAAGCATATGTGAACTTAGGTATCCAATTTTGATAATTTTTGTTGTAAAGTTTTGGCTAATCTTGAAAAATGGGGGTAGTTTATTGTTTGAGCCGACTTAATTTGTTTTTAGAAATGGCAGAATTCACCAACATTACTGTAGTAGCGTTTTGATGAAACTATTATTATGAAAAAAATAAATTTGATACAAGCTTTTTAGACCACACTATGTATTTGTAATAATTATTGTATACGAGTCTCGTGCCACTTCAGTTAACCCATCCGGGTAAATTTCAGTTTATGTTGTGTTAGGTTAATTTTAATTTCTAGCGCCACTTGTCATGGCCCATTCAGTTTTAACCCTTTTTTTAGCAAAGCCGTCCCTGTCCGTTCGTTTTTACGTAATTAAGCGTGCAATGTTAGCTTACTGCAGGGCGACGCTTCATTGGAATTTTCTTCTGCCGTTACACCGCGCGAGCGAACAAGGATCGTGCATCCGCAGCTTTGAATTGGGCAGCTATGATTTGGTTGCAAGAGCGTCTCTTTTCGGAGCTGACGTTTTAGCACTGGACCCTGGCTGTACTATGGCGAAATTTTACCAGGGTAAGGATTGCCGCAAGTTATAACGTTGACGTGATATCGTTTATTGTGGTATTTTGTAAGCATAATATTACCGGCAACTCGATTTAATTTACATTTATTAAGTTGTGCTGTGCATATAAGCAATTAGAGTTTTCGCTTTATTGTCCCGTCTTTATCGTCGGTCCCCAAATGTCGATACTATATCCGCTTAAAATATTACACGACTCCAAAGTTTTTCTATGGAAGGTGGCTACATTTTACTACCGCCGGCTGATTCTTGTTGCATCCTCCACCCCAGGTACTTTCTCGCCATCTAGAGGACATTAAAAAAGATATTCATAGAAATAGGCGTGCAAATTATGGGCAACTGAGTCTACCTGCTGTGGACTAAAAGCAAAAAACTACTCTTTAAACCATATCTTGTATTCTGATTGCTTCAGGATCATTACGCATTATTTTACTAACATCATATTAAAAAATATGGCACTTTTTGGTGGGATTCATTCTGGATCCTATAGGGCATTTAAAGTCGCTTCCGAAGTGCCTGTTATTGCTCATAGTTCCAAAGACTCGAAACGCTGGATGAGCATGGGGATCCTCATCGATCATTTGCTGAAGTTTTTCCGGGCTCACAGTGCCACAGAAAAAATTGGCGGCGGAAATCCAGAACAGCTGTGGAGGTGTATAATTTAAGCGAGGCAGTAGCTCCTCTTCATCGTTAATTTTAACCCAGTTATGGTAAGCTTGGTAAGCAATTTCCGCCCCGGTAAGGTCGCACACATTCTCTTCCAGAGTCTTTCGCCCATTGATCTGAAATTGGGTGATAAGAGTTAGTATATCAAAGTTATCTGGCTAAAACCATTGCGGTCGACACAGACATACACGTTATTTATTATTCATTTATGTACACACTGCAATATCTCTATTCTTTAACGATTGCTTACATGCAAATTGGAACCTTCAATGTCAAAACTGTTTGCTTTGCGAATTATGCAATCAGAGTTCTGCCTAAATTTGTTTACAGTCGATTTTGTCCACATATTATCGTCTTCATTTGCATTTTTGCCGAAGGCATGTGTTAGTTCGTGTCCAACTAGCATTCCTAAAGTACCAAAGTTCATATATTGTGGACGATGTTTATTGAAATAGAGTTGCTGCAGTGTTGCTGCCGGTATTACTGAAATGTATTTATAGCAGTCAAGCCCTATTTTCTCATTTTTGTAAACATACATACCCAGTGACTTACTGAAGGAATTGTAAAATGCATTCACAGTAATGTACGAGGAATAGGCATCTTCTAACGTGTTGTTAAGTTTCAGTCTGTAATTGTTTCTTTGTTGATTTAGGGCCAGGGCAACAGACAGGCAATCATTGAAGTTCATGATCTGTAAACAAATCATATGTTGCTATGGATATTTGTGTTGTAGTATTTTCTAAGAAATATTAAACAATTGTTGAAGTCTTTCACAGTATGGATTTATAGAACACACAGGCAACATGAACTAACAATTTCAGAAGCGTCAGTTGGTGTGAGGTTCCTTTCTCTTCTTCATATTCCTCTTATATTAGGCCAGTGGTCTGTTTATAACCACAAAATCGTGGTTCTATGAGCCCTCTGCTCGTAAGCCGGGTATGTGGCTGGGCTTGCAATTGAGGAAGAAATCCCTTGTAGGGGTTAACGGCTACCACACTTGTTAGCTAGAAAGCATCCGATCTTTAAAAAAAACCCTTGTAGTTACCGGGGTCAAACCCAGGCTGGCCGTTAGAGACTCAAGCATGGTGATTGCTCGGCCATCCACTCTTCTGTTATGTTTCTGAATGGATTTTTAATACCAGCCACTAGACTTGGGTGCGAGGTTAACATCACAAAGGAGGTTCTTTTTTAGGTATCTTCGTTCCATACAATAAATACAAACAACAAAATTGAGGGGGAAAATATAAAATACTTTGTATTATATGAAATTGTGCGTTCTAAGAGACATGCAATTAACATAAAGGAAGTTACTGAGCAAAATGGCAGGACCAATTTTGGGCAGAGCATGACACCTGGAAAATACGCACGAATAGAGAACCGAGAGAGCGTTTGCTACCAACACAAATATTAAGCAAGACTCAGCTCGAAACCAAAGTTTCTCAATGACCCTTACCAGCTTCAAATCGTATCAAACGATCGTTCAGGCTACATGGATGCATGTGCGGTTCTTAGTTTTTTATTAATACTAAAGGTATTCTAAATTACTAGGGGGCGCCAAAGAGTCTTTATGCAACCAATAAATTGCGAGAACTCTTAAACTCACTAAGGTACCATGCGTAGCCGACTCGCTACGTTCTGAGGAAACAATATCTCGGTAGCCTGCATTAGCAACGAACAAAATATTAATGAGCATGCACAAGATTTATATTAGTTACGATAATACAGACAATACAGGATGCTATATAATTTCAGTATCAATACTCGTATAGCTTCCACGAGCGATTTTATATCATGGGCCGAAAGGTATAACCGCGGCACATTCTGTTGTGGTTACAAATTACATAGGTTCTATATTAACGCCAAATTACAAAAAAGTAGGAAACAGGCACAATTAGGTATGTTAATTACAAGGAAGTAGCACACAAACGCAGTATGGTATACTACTAGTACACCAGTTCGAGGTTATTTCGCAAGCAAGCAAATCGTAGCATTCCAAGTTACAGTGTTGACGCAAAAAATCGAAGAAAGTATGCTAAGTACAACGTTACGGTGATGTTGCAGGCAAGCAACTTATAGCATTCCACTACATACGTAAGAGTTCAAAGTGTTCCATTAATGTACCAGTAATTTCTGTCTAAGGCAAAGGTGATGCCAAATAAGTCGATAGCTTCAAGTTTACAGAGCGAGAGCAATCATGCAACTTCGTTTTACCTTGCTCAACACGAGATCGGGTGTTAATACTCCTACAACCGCAAGGCGGCTTTGACGAAGTAAAATGCAGCTGACGATTGTAATTTCGAAGAAACCGAAGTGGGACCCCAACAGAATATCTTGAAAAACTGAAGCGGGGTTGCAACAGCTCCTCTTGGCATCTTGGACGGGAAAACTCAGTAAGAACTTCTAATTCTGAAGCTAATATCAGCTAACAGATCTCAAATTTTACGGTGTCAATATCGATCCCAAAAATTAAAAACTAAAAGAACGAGTGCCTAATTCTTCTTCTTGAAGTGTCTATTTCCTATGGATGTTGGCTATTACGTTTGCCCACAGAATTCTATCGACGGCTGAACGGAATAAGGCAGCTGAAGTCATTCTAGTCAACTGTCTAAGGTTCTTCATTCCAGATGTTCGGCGACGACCAGAGTAGAGAACTAGAGAAAGACTGAGAAAAAGGAGAAGGAAGAAGCTTTCTCGTTGCGTTCTGATATTATTGGTAAGATTTTTGGATATATTTTTACTGCCTGCTACTAGAGTTGAGTATGAGAGTTGGGTAGGAGGTTAAGATCATAAAGGAGGTTCTATTTTAGGCATTTTTGTTCCATACAATAAATACAAACAACAAAATTGAGGGACAAATGTAGAAACTTTTTGAATTCGTTTTTAATTCAAATTATGTAAAGCAATTGTGTCTTCTACTACAACCTATGATAGTGAGACATGGTTATGTGATAGAACACGCCACGAATAGACAACTAAAAGAGCGGTTTGGAGCAAAAATCATGACATCGTTCACTCAGGCAGAAGAATTAGATAAATGGGCCACTTCATAGGAATGGAAGATCTCAGGATTACAAGAAAATAATCTGGAGGGCAGATGCAAATAAAAAGGACCAAAGGAAGAATGAGGAAAAAGTGGAATAAGATTTTAGCCACATAGAAGTTGTTAATTAGAGAAGAGAAGCTCTGGATAGCTGGACATGGAAATATTGAGACTGTATCTTCTTTGCTACCTTTATAATTTAAATAATTGTTTTTGGTTTTGTCTAACACATACCGAAGTAATATATGACGTGTCGAAAAGTATCATATTTCCTTTATTAATTTTTAATATTTTTTGCACTGCTGCGTGGATAACGAGAATAGTTTTTTCCAAGACGTTTTAATGAAGATTTTATAGATGTAGAACGTAGAATGTTATGGATAAACTAAACAATAGTCGTATAAAACATACCTTATTTTCATCAAAAACTTGCGATAGGTATTGTTCATGGAAAAGCTCATCAGTTCCACCAACTAAATGAGTAACTACTTTGGACTTTGCTAGGGCCCTTTTTCTGCTGATACTATCATACAAGTCTGTGTTATTCAACAAATGCGTCAGCTGATCTCTGATTAACCATACAAATTTGTCACTCTCCGTTTTTCTTTCAAGGTTAAAATACTTTTTAAAGTACATCGTTTCCAAAGTAGGAGGCAATCTAAAAGAACTACGATTAATACCAATACTTAAATCAATAAAAATATACAGCCTACATCATCATGGATGCCCATTTGCACACGATGAAGCGATTCTTTTCTTCCTCGGCGAACTTTATCGAAACTGAAGCGTCATAACTTATTTTGAGGTTTCTGAACGTTTTAGGTAGGTATGGTATGACGCTTTCTACTGCTTTCCATATTATGTAGTTGAATATGGTACTGCAACATTGTTAAGTTTGCTGAGGCGGGTTATCTTTACAACTCAGAGGTATTTACCGATTTGACGTTTCTTTAAAAAGTTCATTCAAATCCCTCAAGTAGTTCGTCGAAGGAAAATATGCATGGTCATTGTAAGAGAACGTGGTGTCATGGAAGATTCCATTTGCTAATTTCAATAAATTGATGAAGGGATAGCGTTCTTGAATATTCCTGAAAGTTGTTTTGCGAAATTTGGTTCGCCTGTATGCAATCTGAAAGAATTTGATGTTACTAGAGTGAGGAACACAGGAATGTTCCAAGCACAGTTTGAGGAAGGATATAGGTAAAGCAACTGAGAAATGGCAGATCAAAGATGGATTATGACAGACTACTAACATTATGTATCTATTGCAATCTAAATATCCAAATAACAAAAAGGGTAGGTTTCGAATTTTTTACTTTCCTTGTCTAAATGGAGGTGTTGTAATCGTGAAAAAATCCCTAGGTGACGAAAAATATGTTCTCTCTATTCCGTCTGACTCCATGTCCATCTGTCTGTCCGTCGTTTGTCCGTGTGTATGTCCGTCTTTTAGTCTGTTGGCGTTATAGCTCAAAAGCTATATTTTGCTATATATCTACCTGATTAAAACAGAATATACTCGGATACAGGGATTTTTTATGGATGATTTTTTTCATCCGTGCTTTTGACCGCTTGTAGTTTTGACGGGGTCGGTTTCCTTCACGTTGTTGTTTGGCTACTTTGCTATGTTTTTTCGAACGTTTTCGTGACGGTTTCTTTTCCTTCGCCTTTTTTCTTTGCGTTTTAGATGTATTTTGTTTGGATGCGGATTTATTTCTATTCGTTTTTCGAGGCGGTTTGTTTCCAGTGCGGTTTTTCTTTTTTTCTATTGGTCATTATAGGATTATTTTTTGGATTTTTGCACTCTAGTGCTATTCACTTGCCTACTTTTCTGCCACCAGGTTTGTTACATAGAAATTTTCTTGACTGTGTCCTATGTAATGCAGTTGTTGTTTTTCAGATGTTTTTCCCGAAGTAGAAGCTGTGACCTATGTGGCACATTTTGGTTTTTGTGAGACTGTTCTCTAAATTTGGGGCGGAGGTTTTAACGGCATAGTGCCGGAAATTTTCTCGAAATATAGTAGTGGTCGTTAGGGTACTGCCCTGAGAGTTTGTTCGAATTATTGTTTTTCTTTTGAAGTCCGTCCTGATTAAGGTTCTCACAAGTTGGAATTTTTAAGGTACTTTTAATGCATTTCCCAAGGTGAGGGGAGTGAAACGCCCCATTAAATTTTGTGTTACGTTATTAAATAGTTCCTCGAGGGAGTTTGTTTTCGAATATGGTGTTCCCGCTCCCTCCGTTCTTGGCGTTGCGTGAATTAAATTTTGCCCAAGGAACGCTCGACCTTCGAAATTGCTACCTGCGAAGAATTCCTGCTGCTGGCTTTCTTTCGATAGTAAACCGTGTTCAAGGAAGGCAACAATTTAGCTTTGAGTTTCTGTAACAATTGAAATATGTACAGCGGCGTCTTTTCAAACACGTTCAGGCCGATTTCCACCGATGGTGCGATGTACCTTTTTAGTGTTTTCTGTGAGTTCTACTTTTATGGTATTAGGCTTGATTTTCGTGTCTAATAATGCTTTCATGCTCTTACTATAAGCTACCGGCTCCCAGGCATCAAACTAATACGGATTGCCGGTTCCTAGCGATCTGCACCTGTTGCCCAATTTATCGTAGTAAACGGCTTTTACAGCGAGCAGTTTTGCCGACATGCATTGGTTTTCAGCTTGTTTTTTGTATTTATCGGTAAATAGCTTTTGCTTAAGAATAAACAGTTCTACGAAGGCTTTCAATTAATCGAACTATATACAATAAATACTAGCTTGTTTGCAATGTTTGAAGCGTTAGTATTTCATCAGTTAGGGTGGCTGAAATTTTTTATGTACCTAATACTTATTTCCACAAGCGTCCTTGAGGCGCCTAGCACTAGCAGATGTTTGCATGACATCCAGATGTCAATTTTTTATGTCACGTTGTTGCTGGCGTGAGTGGTTTTTAATTTGTTGTATTTTACAGTGTGTTACGAATTTTAATAAATCATAATATTTGTGTTATGATTTGGGTGACTTCAAATTCAATTATTTGTTAATTACTCATGCTGGATATTTGTCACACTATTGTTGAATATTAAAAGTCTATTTAATGTTACTGGTTTATATTTTACTTGTGTATTCATGCCACGACCCTACATGCACCGGGCACGTTTGTTTTTTATTTAGGTTGAAGTGCAAGGCTTACAAGGTAGGTGGTGATTTGTTTTGGTAGCTAGATTTGTTTTTTTGTTGTGTTTAACGACAGGAGCTCAACATTTTGTTGCTTCATAAAGATTGTATTTAACCTTAAGGATCGCTGCCTGTGCTTACCCATAGTTTAAGGGTGCGGTACAGTATAACACGAATGACAGGCAACTTTATAAATTTATTTGATCGCTCGGCACTTTCCAAATTGTCACTATGACTTTTCACGGCTGTGTTTTTTAGATATTTATTTATTTTGTTTATTTATTTAGGACACAAACAGGGTTACTCCCACTATAGTATCCCCTTTTTTAAGATTATTGATTGAGTTGGATACAACGTTATATTGTATTCGTGTTTTAGTTGCTCTTTATCCACCCAAGAAAATTAAATGCTCGAACTTTGTTCTCACATTTAAACATTTTTTCGTGGATAAAACGCCTTCTAAAACATTTATACAATAAATTGACATTATTGGCATTGAAAAATTACAAATAATGAAAAATACACCACACAAAATTTCTTAGTGTGACAAAATGCAGGGTGTTCGGTAAAGAATTGGACACCGATTAGTTGTAGATTCCTTACGTTATAATAAATCGATTAAACCTAATATACCTTAGTACATAAGTCCCTTCAGTAAGAAGCTATAGGGCCTTGAAGTTTTTTTAAATTTTTTTGTTAATTTCCACAAATGTAGAGATATTGATTTGAATTTTGGTATACATACTTACTCGGGAGATTCAAAGCTCTCCGCTTCGCGTTGCGCTTTAAACAGTCCCTCGTGCTATAATCTATTGATTGCGTCCTTAATACATAAATAACTATTATGGAACATTTTTATTCAGAAATTAGCTTTACTAAACACAGGCACAACAGTAACAAAAAC
Organism: Agriotes lineatus; assembly: GCA_940337035.1. Classification (NCBI taxonomy): domain Eukaryota; kingdom Metazoa; phylum Arthropoda; class Insecta; order Coleoptera; family Elateridae; genus Agriotes; species Agriotes lineatus. Next base: position 29,350 of record CALNHX010011534.1, read on the forward strand.
TCTAATTTATACAGGGAGGTGTGCATAATTGTTTCTTTTAAAAGCACTATGTTTTTCCAGCGTCTATGTATAAAATATGAGTATGTTTGCATTTATAATCTTGTTTATATCACTGTGTGAGCATTTTATTATTTTCTTTTATTTAAAGCATGATATTTATTAGGAATATGTTTTAACACTTCTTGTGTACACATCAGTTCTGTCATTTACGAGCGTAATCATTTCTACTACTAGAAAATACAAAAGGTATTAGTTTGGTTACAATACGATTGCATATTTGTGCGACATATAAAAAATTAAAATAGCTTTGCTTGTCATTTACTTACATTATAAAGTTTGGTTTCGAACTGCAACATCATTTGAATTTCCGTCGAAATCCCCTGATAATCAGCACCGAGAGCAACTGCGACGGCTGTTGCGAAATGGCGATACCTTCTTTTATTCTTGCGTTTTACAATCGACGTTATTGGTGTACTAATCTGAATAATGAGGAAGATCGGAATATGAAGCTTCTTCAAATAAAAATCTTACCGATATTGTATTAGCTTCAAAAGAACTGATGGAGAAATAGAATAACTGCGAATATTCCAATCCTAAGCTTCTTAATTTGATTAGTAAATCCTCAACATTGAAATCAGTTTCTTTCCATGTTGATCCTTGTACAATAGGCCAGCCTCCTATTTCTTGCATAGCTTCCTCAAACTTGCCCAAACCGTTTTGTTCAATGGCAACTTCGTCCATACATGATGTAAAAAACCCTTTCAAGCTTTGAATAGCTTTTTGTTCCTTAGGTTCGACCGGCTCCTCCAACATAGTTTTAATTTGACTATCAACTTCCTCCTCAGCCAAAGCAATTAGGGATTTTCCAGGCAATGACTTTCTAAACAAGCCTCCACATGCAAACCTGTAGAAGTCATCGCAAGGGTCGACGGAGACATCTATAGTGTTGAGGATGTGTGAGGAGGCTTCCTGGCAGACGCTCGTGGTGCAAATTTCAGTTGTTGCTAAAACTTTTAAGTTACTGGAAATCACCATCTGACTTCACCTCCAAACCTGGCTGGAGCAGGAGGAAGAAGCAGAGAAAATTCACCCTTGCACAAGGCGGTAAATACCACTGACACATGCTACTTGCTCTTAATACGTTCGCTTTAACAACTGAGGAAAAGTGTTAGCCGAAACAATCAAAAGTGGCACGCTGCAAGCCCAGTAGTTTGCTCGTGCCAAATATCAAGGTCTTGGTTTTTAAAAGTAATAGTTCGCTCCTCGCACTATGGGTCAGAGGTTGTGGTAATAACATCTTGTCTGCTAATTACTGGGCGATTAACTTCCTGGATGGAGAAACTTCTTTGTGGACCTGTTTAGACCAGCTGTTATAAATTACCTGATCTTAGTGGAGCAGTTTAGTAATAAGGAGGTTAATTGTTGTCTCAATAAATAAGAGTGTTAAGTATAATAGCCTTCTTTGCTCACTTAGGTTGTGTTTTGTTGATATCTGGGTTATTAATGATCATGCTAAGAACCTGTGGTTTTCTAATTTATATTATAGCTTAATTAATTATACTGAATAGGAAAATTTATATTTTATTCAACAACTTGTTTGCATATGAAATTCTGTTTATAGCCGTAAGAATTATGTATCTACTTTATTTACAAATCGTACATGTCGGTGCTCTAGGAAGTGAATTTGTGGCTTTCAAAACGCTAAATTATCTACGTAAAATAGAAAAAAATTGCATTATGCAATATCGGGACAACAAATTGGAAAACTATGCTATTGTATTACTTTTCAAGGTTTCTTCACAATTTTATTTCAATCGCTTTGTTTTCACTTAGAGAAAATAGTTCAAAACTGGTCCTTGTAATTTCAGATTTTGCTCAATTTTATACTGAACCACTTCTGCTTGATCAAAAATATTGGGATATATTTTTACCATAAAGCTTTATGTATTAAATTAGTATACAACCTA
>CALNHX010011535.1:0-31276 GCA_940337035.1 Agriotes lineatus
AGTACATGGTGAAAGTTCGATATAGCGGGGCCACCCAGGTCAGCAGTCCCTTGATGATTCCCAAGGGCGGGAAACACAATGGCGATGGTCTAGAGTCTAGACTCTCTAGGAGCCCCAAAAATACGCCTTTTGAGTGGTTAACCTGGCACCTTCCCCTGCTTACTTATAAACAGTTACACATCAGATTGTGCTTTCACGTAATGAACCCTGCTTAAAACAGACACAAAGCCTGCAACTAACATAAGCAAGTTACAACGACAGACAGCATCTTTGAATTGTAATTGTCAAGAAATCGCACATGTGGGTGACCCTGTAATGTCGAAAAAATATAAAAATATAGTTAAAAGAGATGGTCATTGGTCATCAATGTGGAAAATAACTTGACATGTATTTAACCAGCCTAAGAATAAGGAACTAAGATAAGAACTTTTATAATCCGATGAACTTAAGTTGCTTATTGAAATATTTCTTCAATAAAGTAATGCAAAATACGGTACCGTAGAGGCTCAAATAGCTTCTAACAAAATTGCTTCCAGGTCACAAAAATACGTGTAACTTTTTTATTTCAAGTCCTATCAAAAAATATTATTAGTGTTAAGGATAGAACTCATCGGGGTGCTAGACTCCCATTAGAACTACCAGAATTTAAAAAATTGCTTCCAGGACCTACTAACACGAAAATTCGCGTTCTATTTTTTTTTCTGAACATCGCATGTCTTGTTACAGTTCTAGTAGCACCCCTACCAGTTTTATCAAAAAGTGCTGTCACATTTTTCAATAAGTATCCGGAAAAAGAGTTATAGTGGTATTTGTTAGAGGAAAAATTTAAGGTAGCACCCGAAATTTTCGTTTCACATTTTTTCTCTTAAATACATAGAACTATTTTTAAAAATAGCAAGGAACTCTAGAACTCCTTGGGTGCAACGGCAACTCTTGAAAAAAAAAATATTTTTTGAACTTGTGGTGCTAACTTCGCAGAAGTTCATTTCGTTTAGTGTCCCTTCAGTTTCTATAAATAAAGGGTCCACTTATGCGCCTAGAAAAAGACAATTGCAATTATTTTATATGCGGGTATAAAAACGAGAAGGGAACCTTGAGTGTATCGCTAACGACTCCCTGGGCACATACCTCTACCTAGACACATCTAGTTCAGACGTACGGTAACTTGCTATTTGAACGTTTGCTTTACCTAAAGAGTTCAGTTTATCACTTTGAAGAGTACGATCCAGAATTTTATGTTTCATAGTGCTTTATGTGGAGAGTGCGCTCTACCACCGATATGTATTGCCACCGATGTGGATTTGGAACCGACATTAATTGACCACCGACATGAACTACTACCGATTTGCTTTACCACCGACTTGGATTACAACCGATGTGGATTTAGATCCGACATGAACTACCACCGACTTGGTTTACTACCGACTTTTAGAATTTGTTACAAAAATATGGTATGTCACCAAACTGAAATACCACCGACTTGGTGTACAAACCGACTTGGATTACCACCGATGTGGATTTACATCCGACAGGAACTACTACCGATATAAACTATCGCCGATGTGGTAGTTGCTGCAACACATCTTACGCGAGCGACCGCAAATTTGCAATCGTTCCTATTAATAATTTGGTAGCAACTGCAGTATCTTTATGAAGTAATTGTTATCAGTAGCTGCTGAAAGATTTCATACTTCGTCAGTAAATTGTTTATATTGTAATAAAATGTCAGTATTATGTTTTAACTCCTACATAGATTTAAATTCTTTCAAAAGAAATGCGATCGTGTTTGATTAGCGTATGGCGTATTTTGGCCAGTAGGGAAAGTATTAAATAGTTATATATTATATAAACAGGCGGCTGCTTTAAATTTCGTACTACCCACAAAATAACTCGAGATATTGTGGTTTTGTTTGTGAATTTGTTTGATTTGCAGCGTGTTTAACGTCTCACCTTCACACCCCTGCATCTTTCTCATTTATTATTTGATCTATTTAACATTTTGGTCGATTTACCTAACCGTTAAAGCAATTATTTTCATAGCTTTTAAATAATGTTACTGCAAAACAGTGGCCTACTGCGACAAAAAAAATACTGCAAAAATTTTAAAATTATAGTAGGCTTAGTTTTATCAAAAAAAGTTAGTTAGAAAAGTTGTTCAAAATTAGGAAAATAGTAAAAATGTAAATTTTAATCAAAATAAGTGTATTTATTGTCGACCGAGTAAACACACCATTTCTACTTTATCAGTAGGGGTTAGGCGTATTCTAGGTATTATTTAAATTTGCAGAATGCTAAATTAACAGTTCATAAACTTAATTGACAGTTCGTAAACGTAACTGGCGTTCATAAACCTTTTGTTTTCCAGGTTACCACTTATTAAGACATTAACCAATTGTTAATTATCAGTTGTAATATAACAAGTGGAATGATTATTATCGATGATTTTTTTCCGAGTTAAAACCGGAACCTAAATTTAACGAGTGCGTAGCACGAGTTAAATTTGCTGTTTCGGTTTTAACGAGTAAAAAATTATCGATCATTAATCATTACACGAATTATATTTGGAAAGAGAATATATTGAATGAAATGCAAAATATCAAATATTTACTTTTTGTTCTTAGGTTGGCACTGCTAATGTTGGTTACCCTGCTGTCAATTTTAAGTCTATGTCAAATTCGAGGTTAGCAGGTTAGATTTTCCGTCAGCTTTGCCACAAACTGACACAAAACCTAACCTGCTAACGTCGAATTTGACACGGACTTAAAATTGACAGCAGGGTAACCAACACTAACAGTGCCAACCTAAGAAAAAAATCACAACCATTTATGATCACCCGTAAAAACAATTAAGAAAATAAATTACTACCGCTGTGATAATGTGTAACTAGGCATTTGCATGCCCCTCATTGGTTGAAATTGCGTCACGTGATACATGAATTATATTCTCTACATAATAATATTGTACATTACATATTAACAATACAAACATTTCTAATAAAATATGGATTTCGACCGTTTTTGTAATTCTGAGCAACCTTTGTTAATAGCAAAATTATTTCAAAACTGTCAAAGTTATCCTAAAGGCCAAAATTTCAAATATATCAGAATAAAAAATATTCAAGAGTGGTAAGGCGAAAAGTGAAACGCACTGCGTATTGAATTCTGATTTGATTAGGCTTCTTATTTAGATATGTACAGTCGCGGAATTAAAAATCCGGGCGAGTCTTATAAAGGATTTTTGCAATTTTTGGGTAATGTAAATTGGGATTTGCGTTTCTAGGTTAGCAATTGACAGTTAAACAATGAGGCATGCTGTCATATACGAGTAATTATTTTGACTTTGACTAATTTTACCAGGTAACGCGATAAGTAAAGCAAAGTAAGATATACACTGAATCCACAGTTTCTTGATAACTTTATTTATCCACACCAGTTTAAACGGGGCCTGGACACAACGTCCACTGGTCACAAACCCCAACTCAGAATTTGGTCATAACGCTCAACTTCGATTCTGGTCACAACGCCCAATTTTGATTTTGGTCACAAGAATCGCCAAAAGGATTATTATGGGGAACACCCCTAAAGTATAAAAGATCGTGCGCCACATTGGAACTGCAAAAAATGCATGTAGTGTCAGGAAAAATTAGGGGAAAGCTGCATTTAAGCCAGTTGTTAGAATACTACAAGAAATATATTTTCCCAAAACTGCCTCTCGCCCTTGTGCTTTCCTCCCTGTGCCCCCTAAACGTTGCATATATGCAGATTTCTGAAAACTACCTTATACTGATGCGGCCGTAATTATACCGATGGGGCCACAATTATATATAACAGCAATAAGATAACATGAACAAGAAAATAACACGTATTGCTTGAGTAAGAAAGAGATAAACATAGTAGCAAATATTCGAGTAGGCCTGACGTTTATTTTAATTATGACAGATGTCAACCAAGCATGCCTACTAAAATAATTTTTTCGTATGGTCATCTCTTTCTTACTCGAGCATTCTATTTTGTTGTTCATGTTATCTCATTGCTGTTATACCGGGTGCTGACTTGCGCGACGCACCATAGGAACTTGCATAGCAATATCTATATGTTCAATTATTTGCTCCCCTAATTATTTTAGAGTTAAAGTGTAAATGCATTTTTTGTAGAGAAAAAAATACTGCATCCATTCATTCTGTTGCTAATAATTTTTCATTTTCCGGAACCGAAGGAATGCAAAAACCAAACTAGCATTTTCACAAAAATCAGTGATGCCATGGAATTATTGAAACAAGCCAATGCTGCAAATGCGTGCGGCGCGACAATATGTGCTGTTTGTTTGTTTGTCATTGGTGTTTGACGTTTATAATAATTCATTATTAATTATGTTCTGCTTAATGCCTCTAAGGTACCTAGACCTTGTCCATAACAAAAATGGTTTTACGAGTATGGTGGACGTTCGTTAAGTAAGCTCCTTGTTACTTCCTTTTACCGTAAAGGAAGTATTGGATTCACCCCAAAAATTCGAAATTGAGTTTTCAACAGATCTTCACGTTTTAGAGTCCCTGATCCCAAAAAACATATTTTTTTTTCATTGGTCTGTGTGTCTGTCTGTCTGTGTGTCTGTCTGTGTGTCTGTCTGTCTGTGAACAGAATATCTCAAAAACGAAAAGAGGTATGGCGTTGAAACTTCATATATAAGTTTTGTGTACTATGTAGATGAGACAGCAAGCTTTTTAAAAAAATCGCATAACCGGAAGTAGGTGTTTACTCTTGTGGTTTTTTAGTTTTTTTCGATTGTTTCAAAAACGGCTCTAACGATTTTTTTCAAACTTTACATTTTTAATGTGCATTAACGTGAGATAGGTGATTTTCCAGTTGAATACTTCTAAAGTGGGTTTCTTTTGTTTTTTTTTCTATTTTTTTTAACTCCTATTTTAAATAGAACACCCGGTATATTATTACATTTTTGAGTTCTGCTTAAGATTTTAGAGAAAATTTGTCTCTTCAACTAAAGCTCTATTTTGTACCGTTTTTGTAGAATTCGTAATTTTTGAAAATTTTTGACAAATGCTTAAAAATTTAATATTTAACTAATTATAAGATCACTGTAAAAGGAAGTTGTGTGAGTGTATCACACCAGATTTTTTATTGTAAAATGTCTGCAAATTCCAAACAGTACAACCATTAAGATAATCTCTGAAACTTCTTTGTGGCGTGAATTCATAATTCATATTCTTATATGGGTATTTCGCCACTCTGCAAATTAAAATATTAAATAACGAAAGTATTAACAACGAACGTTTCGAGGGACAATCTGCCCTCGTTATCAACGAATAACAATTAAAACTAACAAGAACTTATCTTTTTTTCTTTTTTTCACTGGAAGGAAAAACGACCAACCTCCAATGAATTTTCTGACATTGACGTTTGTTGATATCTGTACCTACTTGATCTCATCTTTAAGAATCGATAGCCAACTATTATCTAAAAATATTAAGAAAGACGACACGCATTTTTCTTCGTTAAGTAAAATGTATGCCGTTTCCTTAATTTTTCGCCTAGTTGACATCGATTCTTTAGACAAGATCTTTGTGTTGTCCCATTGTATTTTATGCTTTTCATCCCAAGCATGTTCTGCCAGCTTAGACTTATTGAATTGATACGTTTTCAACATATTTTTATGTTCTTTAACTCTGACTGCTAAAGGCCTGGATGTTTCACCGATATAATATTTCCCGCATTCACAGGGAATACTATATATACAATTCCTTGAATGTTGTTCTTCGTTGAACGGTTTAGTTTTTGTAAGAACTGACCGTAAAGTATTCATTTTGAATACCGTCCTAACATTGAATCTATTTCCAATTCGTCTAATTTTGTCAGATATGCCTGGAATATATGGTATAGTAAGAGTATTATATTTTTGAGTGTCATTCCTTTGTATGTGTGTGGCATTGCTTCGTGTATTGAAAATGTTCCGAACAAGAGTCTCTGGATAGCCATTATCTTGTAAAACATTAATAATAAATTCTTTCTCTTTTTTGAAAATTTTATCATTAGAGCAAACAACTTTGGCTCTGTCGTAAAGACTTTTTACAACGCCTGTCTTTATGTCTTTGTCTATCCAGAGACTCTTGTTCGGAACATTTTCAATACACGAAGCAATGCCACACACATACAAAGGAATGACACTCAAAAATATAATACTCTTACTATACCATATATTCCAGGCATATCTGACAAAATTAGACGAATTGGAAATAGATTCAATGTTAGGACGGTATTCAAAATGAATACTTTACGGTCAGTTCTTACAAAAACTAAACCGTTCAACGAAGAACAACATTCAAGGAATTGTATATATAGTATTCCCTGTGAATGCGGGAAATATTATATCGGTGAAACATCCAGGCCTTTAGCAGTCAGAGTTAAAGAACATAAAAATATGTTGAAAACGTATCAATTCAATAAGTCTAAGCTGGTAGAACATGCTTGGGATGAAAACCATAAAATACAATGGGACAACACAAAGATCTTGTCTAAAGAATCGATGTCAACTAGGCGAAAAATTAAGGAAACGGCATACATTTTACTTAACGAAGAAAAATGCGTGTCGTCTTTCTCAATATTTTTAGACAATAGTTGGCTATCGATTCTTAAAGATGAGATCAAGTAGGTACAGATATCAACAAACGTCAATGTCAGAAAATTCATTGGAGGTTGGTCGTTTTTCCTTCCAGTGAAAAAAAGAAAAAAAGATAAGTTCTTGTTAGTTTTAATTGTTATTCGTTGATAACGAGGGCAGATTGTCCCTCGAAACGTTCGTTGTTAATACTTTTGTTATTTAATATTTTAATTTGCAGAGTGGCGAAATACCCATATAAGAATATGAACAACCATTAATAGACTGATTCATTTTAAGTTTAAGACTACAGGCGGGTTATTAAATAATTGTAGGTGCAGTAATGAGGTTCAGAACTTACACCAAAACGAGAAAAACAACAATACGTTTAATCTTTTGACGGCAGTGACTGGATGATCGCACCGCACGCACTTGCGTTGCCATTGGCTTGTTTCAATAATTCCATGGCATCACTGATTTTTGTAAAAATGCTAGTTTGATTTTTTGCATTTCTTCGGTTCTGGAAAATGAAAAATTGTTAGCAACAGTATGAATGGATGCAGTATTTTTTTCTGTACAAAAAATGTATTTACACTTTAGCTCTAAAATAATTAGGGGAGCAAATAATTGAACATAAAGAATTTACTATGCAAATTCCTATGGTGCGTCGCGCAAGTCAGCACCCGGTATATAATTATGGTCCCATCGGTATATAACAGCAATGAGATAACATGAACAACAAAAGAGAATACTCGAGTAAGAAAGAGATGACCATACGAAAACATTATTTTAGTTGGCATGTTTAGTTGACTTACGTCATGCCTACTCGAATATTTGCTGCTATGTTTATCCCTTTCTTATTCAAGCAATAGGTGTTATTTTCTTGTTCATGTTATCGTACTGCTGTTATATACAGTGAGAATAATGTAAGACTAAATTATGGGAATTCTTAGATTTCTTAGAAAGGTGGCGGTCTCTCAATGCGCGAAGTTGGGTATTTATTTATGTTACCATTGACGACCTGAAAATAGTTATTTAGACCACAAGTGTTAGAAGTACTTTTTTTCACAAGTGTGGAGGGTTATTAAACGAGGCGCAACAGAGTTTAATATTCCACACCCGTGAAAAATAAGCAAGCTAACACGAGTTGTCTATCAGATTTTTTAAAATTTCATTAAATATTCAAATCCAAGCCTATTTTGTATAGAATTGTGTTTGCCTTCATTTTAGTTGTGCGTTGGTCAGTTCTGGTAACTAAGGAAACGTCTATTGGTAACTAAGGAAACGTCCAATTAGAATCGTTCATTCCTATATTAAAAGCAAAGTGTGAAAAAAGTGGCACTTCACACACTGAAATTAATTTAAAATATTCTACTTTTTTAAATGAAATTTTAAAAAAGGCATTTTGCACACTAGAGCGCCAAAAATTTTCGCGGACTACGGCGCGAAGTAAAATTATTAATATTCTTGTTTGACGGTTGTAGAAAAAATATTGTTTGTATTACGAGCGCGAAATGTTTTAGAGCTTTCGAATGACTAAGAAGAAGTAATATTCTCACGTTCTAAACTCATTAATTTCGCGCACTTAATACAAAAACAACTTTTTTAAATTTCATTTAAAAAAGTATGCTTTTCTTAATTAATTTCGGTGTGTGAAGTGCCACTTTTTTTCACTCAGTGAAAAAAGTGACATTTTGCTTTTAATTTTGGAATGAACGATTCTAATTGGACGTTTCCTTAGTTACCAATAGACGTTTTCTTAGTTACCAGAACTGACCAACGCAGTTGACTAAAATGAAGGCAAATACAATTCTATACAAAATAGGCTTGGATTTGAATATTTAATGAAATTTTACAAAATCTTATAGACTACTTGTGTTAGCGTGCTTATTTTTCACGCGTGTGGAATATTAAACTCGGCTGCGCCTCGTTTAATAACCCTCCACACTTGTGAAAAAAAGTTGCACTTCTAACACTTGTGGTCTAAATAACTATTTCCGACTTATACAATTATTGAGGTGTTTCCTAATTAAAATTTGAACCTAATATTTCCAAATAACTAACAGTTTGACACAATGATATTGTTAGTTACCAAAGTACACTGTGTTATTTCCTATGGTTTTTTTATTTCCAAGAATCACAATTTATTCACTAGTGATTAATAGTACTTTATGATAGAAGTACGTAAAGCTAGTTTTTCGTCACGAGTGGGGCAGAGTTAAAACCTGAGTGAGCGAGCGTGTTAAGCCCCGGGAGTGACTAAAGATGCTTTACGCATGTGTATCGTACAATATTTTATCTACGATAGAATCTACAAAACACAGTAAATATAAGAAAAATATTTAAATGTAAATTGCAAACGCTCGTAATTTTGCGTGGTTAAAAATTTTAAAACCGTAGCTACGGACTACGTGCTGAATGAATTTTTTTTAAACACGTTGCTACTGACGACGTAAACTATTGAAAACATGTTATTAAACAGTGGTTTTACAAACTTAAAACTGCTAACTAAATGTCAATTTTACACTGTCGTAGATAAAGTAAATTTCATCCACTATTATCATTAAAGTGTTACTCTAGCAACGTGACTTTAGTGGATAAAGCACTTACAACTTTATAGGTAGGTGTTGGAAAGTAGGCATATATGGTACAAGTGAATAAAGAGACATTTTATCCATAAGGGCAAAACCTTAGCTCACGAGACAGCCGAGTGAGATAATTTCACCGAATGGATAAAATCTCTTTATTCACGTGTAGCATATAAAACTTTTACCAATACCTACAATTAATGGTATAAATAAGTTTTAAAATTGAATAAATAATTTTAAATTTGTAATCATATTATTGGTTGTGTACTAGTTTCCCTGGTAACATGTTTTTTTTTGTAAGTTGCTATGGATTATGAACTACTTTATTCACTAGTGAATAAAGTAGCTCTTTGTCCATCCTCATCATTAAAATGTTGCTTTACCATGAAGATTTGCTCAGATACAATACAGCTTTATAAATAGACATTGGAAAAAGAAAATTACTTCACTACTATAGCGAAATTCTCCTGAGAAAATATATGGAAACAGATAACAAAAACGTAAGTGTATCTAAAAAAATGTAGGCCCCACTCCGAGCTAACGAGAATCTTACTGGACAAACGCTCTAGAAAAGCCGCGACTTTAAATATTTCCAACAATTTCTACATTTTCGACTACAATATATTTTTCAAATTGTATGTTTGCCTAATCTTTTTATTGACTTGTAACCTGAGACCACGTCAATCCTGTTGCAATAGAGATAATATATATACAGTGTGGTCCATTAAGTGTGCAACAAATGGGACATTTTTTTATTAGTTGTAAAACCGAAATTTAAATACCGCCAAAAGTTAGTGCATGTTCGATAACCATATTAGATGCCCTTAGAATGGCTTCAAGTCAAACAATATACAGGGCAGAACAAAAAATATGTAATTCGTTCAACAATAAAGTTACCTTATTTCAAAAAATATAGCAAAATTTTATTGAGAAAAGTTGTTTAGAATCAAAAGTTATGCTCAAATACAAAGTCACGGCCTCCTATTCGAATTTTGATTCTTTTTTTGTAAAATTTTGTATTATCCCCGTATGATACATATTTTTATTATTCTGATTTTATTAAGAGTTTTTCATATGTAAATTATTATTAGTAAAGCATTTGCCTTGTTAAAAAGAATATTTGCGAAATTCTAAAGTTCTGTTAAATATCGTTGCAACAAACATGAAGTGGACGCTTACCTAAAAAAATATAAATCCAAGTAATTTTTACAAATACGCTTCAAGTTACTAAAAGTTATTTAAAAGGGATGTGGTTGTGGCTACTTTAAATACATATAAAATCAAAATAATAAAAATATGTATCATACGGGGGTAATACAAAATTTTCCAAAAAAGAATCAAAATTCGAATAGGAGGCCGTGACTTTGTATTTGAGCATAACTTTTAATTCTAAACAACTTTTCTCAATAAAATTTTGCTATATTTTTTGAAATAAGGTAACTTTGTTCTTGAACGAATTTCATATTTTTTGTCCTGCCCTGTATATTGTTTGACTTGAAGCCATTATAAGGGCATCTGATATGGTTATCAAACATGCAGTAACTTTTGGCAATATTTAAATTTCGATTGTACAACTAATAAAAAAATTTCCCATTTGTTGCACACTTAATGGACCACACTGTATATATGGAAGTATAAGGTCTGCACACTTACTTGGGTGCCTGCACGTCTTCAGCTATGAACTTCAATCTAGCCCGATATTTCTATGAAAATGTGCTTCAAAACAAGTTGGACGTTATGACCAAAGTCGAAGTTGGGCGTTGTGACCAAAATCAAACTTGGGCGCTATGACCAAGTTGGGCGTTGTGACCAGAATCAAAAGTGGGCGTTGTGACCAAGTTGGGCATTGTGACCAAAATCGAAATTGGGCGTTGTGACCAAGTTGGGCGTTGTGACCAAAATCGAAATTGGGCGTTGTGACCAAGTTGGGCGTTGTGACCAAAATCGAAATTGGGCGTTGTGACCAAGTTGGCGTTCTGACCAAAATCGAAATTGGGCGTTGTGACCAAGTTGGGCGTTGTGACTAAAATCTAAGTTGGGCGTTATGACCAAAAGGGTGGTTTAAGTGGCGTCGATAGCTATCTCGTATAACAGGCGTCGGTGGGGGTTGTGACCAAGTTGGGCGTTGTGACCAAAATCAAAATTGGGCGTTGTGACCAGAATCGAAGTTGGGCGTTATGACCAAATTCTGAGTTTTGGTTTGTGACCAGTGGGCGTTGTGTCATAATCCCATTTAAACGTGACCAACAGACAAGTACCTACTTTGATAATTGATCGGCTGGGGATAAGTACATCCAGCAATTCGGCACAATAGCATTAAGTGTACTGTGTACTACTAAGCCGATTGTCGGGTTTAAAATTTTCAATGTAATACAAATAGACATCTGGCATTTTGTAAGTACCTATAGCATACTTACGATAATGAGTAGTTTAAATTTGCATTATGTTAAAGACATTTTTAAAATTTAATATTAACAATTAATGAAGTAAACGGGATTATTCGTGATAATCCATTTTCAATACAATTAAAACAGAACCCTTTAGCAATTTTGAAACCAGAAATGTAAAATGAAATTGATAAGAGCATGCAAGGCTGTTCACATATTTTTATTATCAACTATACCCAAAACTGCAGAAAATTTGCACCTTGCATATGACAGCCAGGGTCGTATTAAATTCAAATGTGCTTTTAATTAAAATGTTTGTTTGAATCATAATAGCATAAAAACACAACTAAAGTATTTGGTTCATGTAAAAAAATATATTTAAATAAATTATGATAAATAGAACTGAGGTTATATCAAATCAGTTCTATAATTATTAATTGCATTAGAGCTTTTTTGTATTTCAATCATCTCCAGGCGTATACGTTTTTTAAAAGTTATTCTCTGTATGTAACATGTTGGGTGCGTAGAAAATAAACTTATTACCTAGAGATTCATTAGCGTGGTCAGTTAATGCTGTTTTTTTTTATTAGAAGGCGATATATTATTTGTTTTAATTGAGTGTTTGTGCCGATTAATTCTAGTCTTTAATAATTGTTTTGTTTGTCCAATGTAAGTGGAGTTGCAATTATTACAATTAAATTAAATTAATTTTTCGTTGACCGCTTGTTAATCTCAATATTAATGAATTATTTTTCCTAAAAGAGAATAGATTAATAGACGTCATTAATACACTGTTTTTGATTAATACACTCTTTTTCATTAATTAACTTTTTTTTAAAAAAGGATGGATTAATAGATCTATTAATACACTGTTTTTGATTAATAAACTCTTTTTCATTAATGAACTGTTTTTGTGATTTTGACGTTTTGATGATATTTTGCATGGAGGTTAGTTGTATTAATAAAATTTTTCGCCACAAAAAAGATTTTGCGGTCAACGAAAAATTTTTGTAATCAACTCGTTTGTTAATGGGCGATTAATAATCTCAACTATTAAAGGCACTCACTCGCTATCGCTCGTTCGTGCTTTAAACAGTGTCGATTATTAATCGTCTTCATTAACACACTTGTTGGTTAAATAACTATTAATTAATTAATAACATTTTGACTTAATAATCTCCTAAAATACTCGTTAAAATTATTGATACACTTTACATTAAGTTATACTATTAAAACCCGTAGACACTGTTTGTACAGTTACGGCCAAAAAAGTGGGATGTAAAAAATACAAATTATAAGCCATAAATCTACTGTGTCGTTCTATTTCTAAGTGCAACCCGTGTAGCATGCAATCCTTTCTTTTTTGCACTTTTTCTTCGAACAGACAAAGTTTTTTCAACTTTAAATCTTTATACAAGGACCGTCAAAAAGGACTGACTATTTTATTTTCTAGATAAAAATGTATTGTCATAAGTTACACATTTAAACAAAACGGTTTGTTGTGGTGTAAGAGATTTATTTATCAAATATTGTATGCCAGAAGTGTCCTCCGTCGTTTTCAATACATTCTTCTAAGCGGCGAACGAAATTAAGCATGACTCTAATAAGTAATTCCTACGGAATATATGGAATTTCTGCTTTAATGCTTGTTTTAAGTTCGTCAATTGTTCTTGGTTTTGCAATATGAACTTTACTTTTTAGGTAGCCCCAAACAAATTAATCTGGCGCATTGCACTTAAATAATTGAATTAACTTTGATAAATTGTTCAACACAAAAAACACGTTGTGGCACTGGCCATGTGTCCATTTTGCAATGTGTCAAAAAATTCTGCAATTGTTTTATGCACCTCTCCAAAGCATACTCTTTAAAGTAATATAAGAGACATAGCGATTGCTGTGACATTTAATTTTTTATCAGAAAATTAAATAATCAGTCCTTTTTGACGGTCCCTGTATGACACTCACACTTCCCTTACTTTCACTAGGTACAAATATAAGGAAATCTCAGCGCGAATAATAACTGATGTAACTCCGTCAACATTTTCTAAACCACCAATCTGCAGTCTTTTAGTCACTTCAGAAAGTCATTATAAAACAATTTAAATAGAGCTTTGAAATCTTAGGCTTTCCGATAACCGCCCAACGAACCACCTATATCATAATCCTTTAGCTCCATTCATATTTTGCTTCCTCTACATAGTACCAATAACATAGCAAGATTATGACGTGTAAACTAAATCATTAAAAAATTACTTAGTAAAGCTTGTTGTCTATCATAAGGCGGTTTTAAAAATTCTGAACCAGTTAGAAACGAAATCTGAAGTTACTAAACAGTCACCTTAATAGGAAGGATTGCAACTTCACGGTCGCTCGTGTAAGATGTATTGCAGCAACTACTGTCGGTATCGGTTGGAAGTAAACGCGCGGTGGTAGTCCACATCGGCGATAGTTCCTGTCGGATGTGGTAATCCAAGTCGGTTTGTACACCAAGGCGGTGGTATTTTAGTTCGGTGACATTCATATATTTCTTAAAAACTTTAAAAGTCGGTAGTAGCCCAAGTCGGTGGTAGTTCCTGTCGGTAGTGTTTAATACTGTTGTCAGAAGTCGGAGGAAATCCATATCGGTGGCGATCAACATCGGTGGTTTTGTATACAACCCAATAATGTAGCACAGCAGTGCCGTAACTGTAGACCTGCAAAACCTCGCAGTGAGGGGAGGGGGGGACCAGTTACTTATACGGGGCCCTAATCGCAAGAAGTTTTGTTTTTAGTTTACAGTGTGTACTGTTAAAAGCATTGGGGCGCTAATATTCATAAGAAAAGATTTGCTTGGTCATCTACGATAGTAATAATTAAAATCTGGTGTGATACACGCACACAACTTATTCCTTTTACAGTGATCTGATAATTAGGCAAAAATTTGATTTTTGAAGATCTGTTGAAAACCCAATTTCTAATTTTTGGGGTGAATCCAATACCTCCTTTATTGTAAAAGAAAGTAAAAGTTAATGAAATAAATGTGATTGTGAAGTTTGAAGTGGTGTAATTTTCAAAATCACTGTGTTAAAAGTAGCCCTTAACTACATAAATGCATCAATGTATAGAATATCGAAGATCAAGTTCCTGGTCGTCCCACAGTTATAAGAAATATTTAAGGAGTTTCATACCTAACAAAGGAAACTGTATATTTTGTTCTTTCATATTTTGAGAGAATTTAAATGTCAATCGGTGTAATTAAATTTTTAGATGAAATTGAAATTCAAATTAGGGAATCGAAATCGCATGCCGTAACGTCCTGCATGGAGAATGGAGCGTCAGCAGTCACTCAGGGCCTCCTCACTCATTACCAAAGACCGGAAGTTCGGGCTATAGCAATTTTTTCTTGCTGATACTTAGGAAGAGTCTCATATTAGGTTTCTTTACGAATTATATCGCCAGGATTCTATATATGAAATTTTATATTGCAATTATTTGCAATTTTTGGGGTTACTACAATATTCTGCAATTTTAAATAAAATTGATTAGTTTTCCTTTCATAAAGCTATTTTACTGCTCCACATGAAAATTAAAATCTAAAAATAACTTTTTAAATTGAGAATTGGCTTAGACGAACGTTATCGTCAATAAAACCCATGCCAAACTTATCGTCTTCATTACTTCCTAGAAACTACGTGTCGAACTGCTGATATGAATCGGATGTGAACTCAAAATATATTGAGTTGACCAGCAGTAGCAATCTTGCATTGTGTTTTCGATCGTGTGTTTGCTACATTGTTGTTAAAATGCCAAAAACACCTTCAACAGTTACTTCGAAAATAAATTTCTGGATTTTAGCGTACAACAAATATTCGGAAGTGTTTACAACAGATGGGAAAATAATTTATTGCAACGCGTGCCTAAAATCAGTTGGAAGTGGGAAGAAGTACTTTTTAGATGCTCATGCTAGGACAGGTATAGTATTCCAACCAGAAATTGGAAAGCTATTTAAAATCAGGCCAACATTGAAAACAGTAAGTCACTTCGTAATTTAATTCATAAAATTACTGTTTGATTGTCATTCAGTGACACTTCGATAATAAACTTCAAATTTGACAGATGTATTGGGAAGTTTGGAAGATATATACGTTTTTCAAAATTTTCTATGCTGCTATACGGTTTTAAAAACTCAACTAGTACCTACTTAAATCATGCACAATGTTACAATGCCTTAATAAAAAAGTTACATGTACAATTTACAGATGAACTGTCATTACTTGAAAGCTGATTGACATTAGAATATTATTTACTGATTGTATGAAACCAACTTAGACATGACTTACACTTTTCATGGTGTACTGGATTTTAAATAACTTTCCAATTTTTGGTTGGAAAACTATAATTAAATCTATTAATTTGCTTTTTAATTCTGTTAATGAAATGCACTGTCGAATAAGAGGTTGAGATTTTTTTCCTTTTAGAAAGCCACAAACGTGCTGCAGAAATCAAACGAAAACTTAAGCAAACTCTACTTGCAAACTCTTCTTCGGCAAGTTCTGATAAAAAAATCGGAGTTCTATCAAGATTTGTGTAAGGCACTTATAGCATCGAATGTTCCGCTTCATAAAGTGAATAATCCACATTTAAAGGCTTTCTTCGAAAAATATTTGGGACGACATTTACCGGATGAAAGCACATTGTGAAAAACGTATCTTCCAAAATTATACGAAAATAAAATGCAAGAAATAAAAAATTACATTGGGAACAATAATTACGTATACTTGATTGTGGATGAGACCACGGATGCCCGAGGTTTTTACATCGCAAATTTGTTAGTTGGAGCAATGGAGAAGGATAATTCGAAACCTCCCTATTTGGTAGCCTGCAAACATTTACCAGCTACAAATTATGAAACAATATGTCAGTTTATAAATGAGAATCTAAAAATGTTTGGTGCTTCCATTAATGAACGTGTTTTGCTTTTACTTTCTGACGTGGCAACGTATATGGTAAAAGCAGCCACCACTTTAAAAGTGTTTTACCCCAAAATTGTTCATGTGACTTGTGTTGTCCACGGAATTAATAGAATGATGGAAAAATTAAGAGAATTATTTCCAGATGTAATTAGATTAATTAATAATGGCAAAAAGTCATTTCTTAAAGCTCCATCGCGAGTTTCAAGATACAAAGAAATCATGCCTGCCACACCTCACCGGAACCGGTGGTAACTAGATGGGGTACCTGGCTGGAAGCAGCTTAGTTTTATGCAGAAAATTATTCTGGTTTTACAAAAGTTGTTGATTCTTTGGAGGATAATGCGCAGTCAGTTACAAAATTAAAAGAATTAATCATAAAACAGCAAGTTAATGCGGATTTGGCATTTTTAAAAGCTCATTTTTCATTTCTTCCTCAAATTATAATTCATCTTCAAAAGCAAGGCCTGGCGATTTATGAAAGCACCAAACTCGTAGAAGAAGTAAGAATGAAAATCAAGGATATTCCTGGCATAAAAGCTGACATTTTAGGAAATAAGTTTGAAGATGTTATTTAAAAAAATCCTGGGTATTCGACAATGTTAAGTTACGCCAATATATTGATGGGAAACGATAACGATAACTGTAATTGTGATCCCGATTTTTTAACGTATTTTAAGTATGCACCTATCACTAGCGTAGATGTAGAACGCTCCATTTTCATTGTATAAAAGTATTTTAGATTCGCGAAGACACAACTTCACCGAAACATCATTGGAAATGTATATTATTGTGAATTATAATACCAATGAATAAAATGCTTTACTGCAATTTTTATTATTTTATTTGCAAATTTTAAGGTTTTATAAGGCCATTTATGGCGCCACTTTTAAATTTTGTTGTTGCCATAACTTCCGGTCTTTGCTCATTACTTAGCGTAATTTAAAAGAAAACAACTGACAACTTACCAAATTACAATCGCGAGGAGATCGGTGATACTAAAAGTACTATTTTTAAAATATTAAAATTAAACGCCAGAGGTAGCAAAGAAATAAACACATAAATACAGGAGGCACAGACAAAATTTAAATTATTTTTAAATATCCCAGATCGCACCTCCCCAGAAAGATTTCGTCTATAAAAATGACGCAGCAAACAATATAGACATACATAAAGCAATAAATGCATTTGTAATAATATAATCAAGAAAAATTATAGAAATAGAATTGAAGAACACTTGCATCACAGTTTGCAGGTATTTGGATGTCCCTGGGGTATTGCTACACTTCCGGATATTTTCTTGTTTTAATATCAATATTCATTTACCAACTGGTTTTTGTGCCATGTAGAAGTATTTCGTTATTAAAAATATGGTTTTATTTATCATAACTTTGATTTGAAATTATACGTGTGTGATACACTTTGTAATTTGGGAGAGGGGACACAAATGTATCTTGCGTGAAGGGGGGGGGGGGAGGGGGGGTCGATTTTACAGTAGCGCCACTGTAGCAAAGAAAATTAAGACGAGTGTAAAGGACCCTGACTGCATGAATTCCCACAGTTGCAAGCTCAAAACATTATGATAAAGGGAAATCGCAATACCAATGAAGAGCAAAACAAGTGCGGTTTCGTAAAACATGCGTTTTTAATATTATAACGGCATAAAAAACAAACAAATCATTTGTGTGAAGAAGTAATGTATGCTGTGTGCAAATTCATATCGTCGTAGATATACACAGGCATTGGCATTGGTTCATTGGGAGGGGGGGGGGGGGAGGTCTGGCCCTCCCCAGCCTAGTTAACGCCCATGTATATTTCACTACCGAGTAATCCCTTTAGATATTCAAAATTGATCGAATTATAGCCTTACAACTAGGAGGTATTAGATAAAAATAGTTTTTCTATGACTGTTAAATAATATATTCATTACATATGCGTTTTATAATAAGTAATGCTCTTAATTACTCACACTCGTGAGTCACGACTTCATAACTCACAGGTTTTAACCAATCACAAAATTGCAATTCTTATAACTCACGGGTTGTAGCCTATCATAAAATTGCTACTGCAGGAGCATCAAGTTGGCATGCCTATGTCACAACTACTTTCAAATGTTAATATAGTTTGTTTGTTAACAACTGTTATAATTTGTGAATCTGTGTTACATATTTTTGCAAAAAACAGAAGTGAAAAATGGGTTCTGACAGTGAAAACGACGAAATTTCTACTCCGCCAGAAATCTTAGAAGCAGCTAAAGTAACCTCTATAAACTTATTACCCGAAAAGTCCCGCAAAAAATACAACATGGTGTACAAGGCATTTATGGATTGGCGAAGTCTCAAAAACGCCAATTCATTCTCTGAAAATGTTATATTAGCATATTTTGGAGAATTATCTAATAAATATAAATCATCATCGTTATGGACTCATTATTCCATGTTGAGAACTACACTCAATATAAATCACAACATCAACATACAAAATTACTCGAAATTGCGTGCATATCTTAAACGTAAATCTGAGGGTTACCAAGCCAAAAAGGCTAGAACATTTACTTCAGATGAGATCAATCAATTCATTAACAAAGCACCTGACGAGAAATATCTTGCAACAAAGGTAATGGAAATTCTAAATTGTAAACTTTTAAGTGCATTACATCAAATTTTTTTAAGGTTGCATTAATTATGGGAATAATGGGTGCCTGTCGAGCAAATGAGCTGCACTCAATGAATATTGAAGATCTGCAAGACCTTGGATCAGCTATACTCGTAACCGTCCCTAAAACCAAAAACAATATAGTTCGAAAATTTACAATTACTGGTCATTTTTATGAAATTTGTAAAAAGTATGCTAATCTTCGTCCAAGTAATACTGCATCTACTTTTTTTTTAAATTATCAAAATGGTAGATGCACTACACAAAAAATTGGCATTAATAAAATTTGGGTCTATGGGGAAAGATATAGCTACATTTTTAAAGCTACCAAATCCAGAACTGTACACCGGACACTGTTTCCGATGGTCATCAGCGACACTACTTGTTGACGCAGGTGGAGACATCACTGCTCTAAAAAGGCATGGTGGGTGGTCTTCTACGTCAGTAGCAGAGGGATATATTGATAATTCAATGAAAAATAAAATGGATACAGCAGACAAAATTTTACAGTCGGTTAAACAAAGTAGTAGTAGTACTACATACACGCACAAAACGTCAAATGAAAATATTAATGTTGATGTTAATTCAACACCATCTTTAAATTTCACCAATTGTTCTAATATTACCATTAATATTGTGACTAATAAGTAATAAACTAATATCTTAATGTTTGTATTAATAGTCCTAATTTTTGTACTAATAAATCTTGTTCAAGCCACACTAGGTAGTTTTAAAAAATAAGTAATACATAAAACAAAGTGCAACAATACATAATTTTTAAGAATCGACACAGATTATGACTGATTCATAATAAAAATTGTAAATTTCGATTTTATACCATTTATTATAAAAAAATAGAGATGAGAAGCCATCAGCGTCAGAGAAGCGCAGTAGCCGATTTTGTGTCGAACAGGTCCATTACGTAGGTAAAGGGGTAACCTTCTCTTTGACGACTAGCGTGCCACACAAGGGTGAGTTTGCTAGATATATTTCTTGGTATTTATAAAGTTTTCTAGCTGGATCGCAAAATTCACAAAAGATGACAGTGTAATTAAGAGGCTGTCTCTGATGTAATTACCAATTTTATCATGTTGTGACCCCTTTTCTACAGCAAATAAATGCTACCAAAGATTGACAGTTAACGATTGCTGTCAGCGCATATCATGCCACTTACTGGTGTCTTCTCACCTCAATCCCACTCTACCTACATTAATTACAACATCAAATGTTACAAAACTAAATGATACTTGAAATATAACGCAATTACAATTCATATTCACTATATGATCATCATTGATACAGCATGCTACTCTTCTTGTCGTGCTGTTAAAAACATTTTGCAGCTGTTGCGGAGTTAAGCAGCGTTTTCCTCCACATTCGCCGGTAGTTGACGACTACGACCGAGTAGCCGCGATCAAGTCGTTAAGACATCTACAATGCACTTAAGCTGGTCTGTTTTCGTAGCTGCTACTAAATCGTTGCTACCAAAGTCCGTTCGCCAGTCGCTTGACATGTTTTTGAGCAGACAAGCAACTTATTCGGTGACGAATTTGGTCGTTTTTGCATCGTGTTTGTAAAGTGTTGTGTGTAGATAATACATTTTAACTTGGTGAAGTCAGGAAAATATAAATATAAAACTAGCAACATTAAAATTATTGTTTTTCTATTAATTTCATTTTATAAACTGCAGCTAGTCGCGAGTGAAGAGCAGTAAACCGCTGCGGGAGGAAAACAGGCAGACATCCTGATGAATCAGTCGCTGTCGTCAGCTACTGGCGAATGTGATGGAAAACGCTGCTTTTTTATGTTTGCAGTAGCGGCAATAATCGCATCTCTCAATTCAATTGCGTGCAAGGGGGTCAGATATAGTGTCCTTTAAATGCCCAAAAAGAAAATAAACCACGGGTGTAAGATCAGGTGGCATTGTGAGTCACAATCCTGAAGTTATGATACGATTGTTATAAAATTGTTCCAAATATCGACGTATTGGAAAGGCTGTATATGCGGTTGCATCCCTGATGTAATTTATCATCGCCAAGCTGATTTATAAATCTGGAACCTCTGCAGGCCATATCCTGTAATTTTATGAATTTACGTAACCCATGAGATGGTACAAGCTTCCTCGGAAAAAACGCTCCATCGTTATTTAAATTGTCATTAAACCAATTGCATGGATATAAATGTAGTTTTGCTTTAATGTCCTTTAACATTTTCCATAGTTTAGGACTGCATTCCATGCGTACTGGTTAAGTGTTCACTTTCCACTTTCCAATGGTCTGCTTTATCAACACTTCTCGTTGTTTGAAAATTATGCACTTGTCGTACATGTCTGTTAAAAATCTCATAATCGAGCTAGATGTCGGAGGAACGATTAACGAATTCATTTATACACAAATTTACTCAATATTTCGATTCATCATTCTTTGCGTTGGCCATTTCGAAAATATGATTCGATATGTTTTATTCGATGTTTGGGTCAAGTGTTGGTAAATATAACCTACAATTTACAAACACTGTTATAGACGTTCTCAATTAATTGGAAACAGTTTACTTACTCTACAAATACAAGATGTAACCCTCGTTCAAATTGCCTAGTCCTTAAAAATACTCCTTTGAATAATAACAGTGTAGGTATATGAATATAAAATTCAAAACTGGTAGAACATCACACAAAATCTCAAATTGATTTGCCACACAAGTGTGGCTAATATCACATTGGAATAAAATATTGATAACAAATTTAACTTTCATTATCCTTTATTACTGTTCCCGTTGAACAGTCATAGAAAAAGTATAGTATTCTACTCGCGTGTAATGGCTATTACTCACTCGGATGAATTACGACACTCGCCTTCGGCTCGTGTCGCAAAACTCCTCGTGAGTAATAGCTATCATTACACGCTCGTTGAATAATATACTATTATAGACTCGATGTTATTTTTCTAAACAAAAAGTGTACAATAATTTATGATGCACTTGTCAGATGAGATGAGCAACCGTTTCTCTTCTCGCCTTCTTGGATGTATCGTCTTGTGCTACCCTTCAGGGAATCAGTTAAGTTTTCGTTTTTTATAAAATTGTTAGTATTTTTCCATTAAAACTATTTGATATGCTGTATATAGGGTGTCCAGAGAGTGATCTGCCAAACTTTAGGAATATGTTCATTGAGTAACTTTAAACAAAACATGTTCTATTACATAATCCCGATTTTAAAACGAAACATAGTCTGCCTATGTTGATATAACTATTTTTGCTTAAAATCGCTAACAAAATATATATCCCTAAACTGTGGCCGATTTGTTAGAGATGGGCGCTTGAGTGAGTATACACTCACGTCACGCACGCTCTCTCTCACGTTCACTTACGTTCACGGCGCACAGTGGGAGGAATTAGGATTCCAAGTGGCCAAAAATATAAAAATTTTGAAGATACATTTTTAATAAAATCTATTTATATGTGTTTTGCATGACTTACGGAAGGATGTTATCAAGTTAGCTAAATGATTTGTGCATACGTCAAACGCTAGGTTACTGTTAAAGTAGGAACACTGGTTTATGTTTATACGTGTGTTGAGTGTATTTAACATTTATTAATAAAATAGTAGTTATGCTATTAAACACGTTCCTATAAAAATGAATGAAGCTGCAGAAGGTACATAATATTTGTCCTTAATTTTTTTGTTTCAAATCCAAAAACACCTTATTTTAAAACTAGTAGGTTATATCAAACTTCTACTAAATCTATTAGAGTCGCAAAAATTATTAGAGGCTATTAGATCTTGATTTTTATTTTTATATTATGCATTCACATCTTTTTTTAAAATGGCGTATACTTTATCTGCAAAAACCTTGAAAAACTACAGTTGCGAATTTTTATTTTTCAGGGGATATTAAAAAATAAAAAAAAAAGATGTTCAGCACGTTAAGAAATCGGTATCTAAATTTTTACCACCATATACAGATGTGAAACTATTTATTATTCAATTATCACCCGAAATTATCGAAATTGACATTACGTTAATTAGAATATTTTATAACAAAATACTTAATATCATAATTTAGAATATTTAAGATTTGATCATTTTAATTTTGAATCTATCAAATTTTGGAGCTAAATAAATCTCAAAATAGAATTCTACAGATTAAAAAATGCAAATAATAATATATCATTTTTGGCCAGTTAGAATTTTATTTCCTCCCACTGTGCGGCGTGACCCGCCACTCACGACGTGACCCGTAGCTTTTATTTGAAAATGCAAATTTAGATAGAACAGGATTTAAAACCAATAAAGGATCCACAACGGCACTAGAAATAAAATATGTTTTGCACGTAGTAGTAATTTACGTTACAAGACCGTAATGTAGTGTTTTGCAGGTCGAGCCAAGTAGATTCCAGGGCGAGCCACAGGCGAGCCTTGAAAACTTTCCGGTCGTGTATCGTACAATATTTTCTTACGACATCCTAGTTCATACTTTCAAACTTGCGAATTCACTTTCGCAAACTCATAAAAATTATTTATTTATTTAATTCGCACTCAGCCAACAGCCGTTAGGCCAATTATAGGCGTCGCTGTGCAGTTATGAGGACTTCCAACCCCACTAACGACTGTCATGATGTTGTATGACCGCCGGGACCAACTTTTTTCCGTGATAGCCGTACCACGAGGCGCCGAGAGATGCAGCCGTGGAACTCCCATCCAAGTTCTGACCAGAAACAGCGTTGCTTAACTCTACTGATCGAACGTGGACGCTTGTTCAAGCTACACCACTCGGGACCCGAGTATGACAGTAGTATCTATTGTTTGACTTATCCAAACAATAACACACACTTGATTCCATAGCAACGAAGGCATCAGGGACCGGCAAAAGCTTTCTGACAAAAAAATTCTCCAGAAACCGCATATTTTCAGGTCGGTCGTAAAAAAACTAATTTACGTGATATGTTACAATCAGAATAGTACACACAAAACGAAATAAATGAAGATTGACTACAATAGCTTACAACAAAGGATAAATACTGATTTCTCGCAAAAACGTTTCTTGCAACCGTCTATAAAGACATTACTTTTAATACCAAAAGCTGTCATTAGAATTGAGGTTTCTCTTACTGATACGAGTACAAAAAGGTATATGTTGCTAGGCAACACTTTTAATTCCTCGGTTTAAAAGTACTTTTACGTCACAGAAACTAAACGTTAGTTCTACTTGATCGCCTATAGACCCAGACACGCTATTGACTGCAGACGCAACATTCACAACACAACACACAAGTGCGAACTCCGTCGTTGCAGGCTGCCACGCAGAAGTACAATAACCTCCCGCTTCAGCGGTAGATCTTCGACACTTCGGGCAGCGGGGGAGCACCCTGCATTCTTCTATTCGTTACTAAATATTTAACGTGCATGACGCCTTGGAAATTTTCACTACCGTTCACGGTCCGATTTTCAAATATTACTCACGTTCACGACGGGACCCGCTGTGACCCGAGGCGACCAGACTGTTTTCACGTCACGCGCCCATCCCTACTTCCTGTCCACCCTACATGTCTATCTGTTTTATGTTCATTCTATTTTATTTTTATTACTTTTGTTACATTTGTTGACCTACTGTAAACATCGTATAAATGTAAAACAGTATGCGGTAATCAATAACTTAATATTAAGAAACAAACGATGGAAATATTCTAACAAAGCAGACCTTTGATTAGTTCCATAAATTCAGTTGAAAACCAAAATAATCAATACAGTTATACAACACACATATTATAGTCTCTCGCGAGCCACGTACGCGAATAGTCGTGCTACTACTGCTTAGTGCTTAATATTTAACAGTAATTACAATAACGTTACATAGTTAGTAAATAATAAAATATTACCTTCAACTAGTGAGTGCATTATCAAGCCAGCTGGCCGCGGCCGGGTCAACCGACCGTGGTCCACTCAAAACCCACAGTTCGTGATAATCGCGGAAAAACATGCTTAACTCTACGATAAAACAACCAACGTTAATATATAAAAGAAATTCTGTTCCTCTAGAAGATACCAATCAACTCACGAATAATGCGGATATGGATACAAGTGCCAATCAGCCATCAAATTCGGATGCCAAACGGAAGTCAGATCAAATATCGCCAACAATTCATAACGACGTGCAAAAAAGGTATATGTGGGATTCAGATTACCTACTAACACAAAATAAATACTATCTCCCCAATGAAATCGGAAAAAAAATCGAGGGCGAAAGCCCCTCACAATCAACACAACTAACAAACACACCAAAAATAAAAATACAACCAATTTTTCTTCATAATGCTGATAAAGTAAAATATACAGAAGTAACTAACGATATTAAAAAGACAGTCGCTAATAATTTCACAACTTCTTTTAATGGAAACATCCTTCGCATAAACCTCACTAATGAGGATGATTATCGAAATCTCACTAAATTCTATACAAATAATGATATAAAGTACCACACCTTCCAAAATCCAAATAATAAACCAATTTCAGTGGTAATTAAAAATGTACCACTGTCCTTGACAACGGAAGAAATTCAGAATGAGTTAAAAAACTATCCTATAATTAAAATAACTCGTCTTTTAAACAAAGATAAAAAACCTTCACCCATTTGCGCAGTTGATCTTACTAACAACGACGAAGCAAAAGAAATCTACAAGTTAGATAAACTCTTTTATTCTATTGTCAAAGTAGAAACGCGAAAAAAAACAACAGATCTCCCCCAGTGCCACAGATGTCAGCGTTTTGGCCATACGAAGAATTACTGCCATCTTACCCCTAGGTGCGTTAAATGCCCGGGCAACCATCTCACAAGCGAATGTCAAAAACGCCTCAATGATCCACCAATCTGCGTAAACTGTAACGAGCACCACCCAGCCAACTACAGGGGGTGTAAAAGCTATAACCAACAGCGAAACATCCTAGCACGTAGCCAAACCCCCAGTAACAGATACAACAGCAGGAATACACCCAGCGCGACAACAAACCCAAACCATAGCTATTCTTACATACTTAAAAATTCTTCAAAAGAACCAACTTCAAATCAACAACAAAACTCAACAATAAACGCTACAGACTCACCCATAATAAATAACCTCATAAAAATCCTTCTTGATTTTATAACTCCCCTCCTTCCTCAAATTAAAACATTTTTAATCAACACAATACTTCCTAACATTATCAATGGCCCATAAAATACTACAAAACTTAACAATCCTAAACTGGAATGCGAACGGAATAACAAATCAACGCTCAATTTTTATTGCATTTCTAGCCAGATACAGCATTGATATCGCATGCATATCAGAAACTCATCTTACTGAAAATGATGTTTTTAAAATACCTGGATACTACATTTACAGAAGGGACAGAAATGCTAGAGTAGCTTCGGGGGGAGTCGCAGTACTAGTTAAAAGACAAATTACCCATCACCCACTAATCATGGAGAAGACCACAATAGAAACGACTGCAGTAAAAAT
The DNA here is from genome assembly GCA_940337035.1 of Agriotes lineatus. Taxonomy (NCBI): domain Eukaryota; kingdom Metazoa; phylum Arthropoda; class Insecta; order Coleoptera; family Elateridae; genus Agriotes; species Agriotes lineatus. The sequence goes on from CALNHX010011535.1 coordinate 26,683, forward strand.
CACGCTGTGTAATAACAACCAGGTGACCATAATCAGTGCATATAAGCAACCCAATAAAAAACTTACAGACGACGACATACAAATTCTTTTAAATACCAATGAGCCCACCCTCGTGATTGGAGATCTCAACAGTAAAAACACTGCCTGGGGCTGCAGAACCACCAATCCTGCAGGAGCTCAACTCCTTAATTACTCGGCCTCGTACAATTTCCAAGTGTTAGCCCCTACCGAACACACATACTATCCCTACCGAGCGGATCACCAGCCGGACATCCTTGATATAATCCTACAAAAATGCTTTACCAAACAAATACACCAAACACCCATCGAAGAACTCGACTCCGATCACCTACCCGTGGTGATAACGTTTCTGAGCGCTCCACACCGCAACCCTCCTAACCCCAAGTTAATAAACGGCGTTGTCAACTGGAAAAACTTTCAAGCACATCTTGATCAAAATATCAAACACCCGCTTAATCTTGAAACCAGAAAAGACATTGATCAGGCAGTTGATGACTATACTAGCAGTATACAAAACAGCATCCAGCAGACAACTCAAACCAATCATAGGAAAATACCAGCAACGTACAACATACCGCCAAATTACATCATTGAGCTAATAAAACAAAAAAGCAAAGTACGGCGTGATTGGCAAAGAACTCGAAACCCGACAACCAAAAACGTCTTAAATAATCTAGCACACCGAATCAAAAGAGAACTTGAAAACTACAAAATTCTAACATATCAAAGGTATATCGAGGATTTAGAACCTGGAGATCCAGGTATGTGGAAAGCCACGAGAAGAGTTCTAAAGGAACCTCAGCAAATACCCCCAATTACAACCAACAACACAACTTATTATACGGATGAGGACAAATCTGCGCTATTCGCTAATCACCTAGCACAAACATTTACTCCCACAATCGGTAACAACTATGCTTTCACTAACTCGATCCTAAACTACACTGAATCACATCTCCCAATTCCTGACCGTATACAACCTACCTCCCCCAATGAAATCAAAGCAATCATTAACACCTTACCCAGAAGAAAGTCTCCGGGATGTGATCTTATCACCAATGAAATTCTGAAGCGACTTACAACGAAGGTACTCGCATTCCTGACGACACTGTTTAATGCTTGCCTCAGAAAGGGATACTTTCCAATAGCATGGAAGCATGCCATAGTTGTTATCTTTCCCAAGCCAGGAAAAGATAACAAAAACCCTAATAACTATCGACCAATAAGTCTTTTAAATACTCTCTCAAAAATACTTGAGCGAATAATCTACTCCAGACTAAATGACCAACTGCAAGAAGCAGCTATTCTTCCACCATTTCAGTTTGGGTTCAAAAGCGGACACTCGACCTGCCACCAGCTTCAACGGATAGTAGAAATAATCGAGACCGGGTACGAAAACAAGCAGTATACCACAGCTGTATTTTTGGATATCGCAAAGGCATTTGACAAAGTTTGGACTGAAGGTCTTAAATATAAATTGCTCCAACTGCCAATACCAAGCTACCTTAAAGCGATAATCCACTCATTTTTAGATAACAGGACCTTCGCTGTGCGAATCAACTCAACTGTCTCTGATAGCAAATCTATCAAAGCTGGAGTGCCCCAAGGGAGTGTTCTGGGACCAATATTATTTAATATATTTGTTAGAGATATTCCACTTACACGCGAAAACCTTGCTATGTATGCTGACGACACTGTGATCATATCGCAAAACTGGAACCTGAACGAGTCAATCTCTCAACTCCAATCAGCTGTCGACGAAGTAAACAACTGGCTAACTAAATGGAATATAACACTTAACCCAACGAAATGCGAAGCCAAAATATTCGCCCTTAGAAGGATTAAGGATCCTAATAACATTGTGATAAATGGTACGTGCATTCAATGGAATCCCAATAATGAAACAGTGAAATACTTAGGTGTACATTTAGACACGCGCTTATCGTGGAAATTTCACATTAATAAGAAGCTCAACTTGTGCTACGCCAGGCTAACAAAATTATATCCAATAATTAATCGAAAATCATCACTTAAAACTGACTGCTCCCTACTCCTTTATAAATCGCTAATTCGACCGTTAGCAACATATGCTTGCGTTATTTGGAGCAATGCCTCTAAATCCAACATCAACAAAGTACAAACACTGCAGAATAAAATCCTAAGGATATCAGTTGATGCCCCTTGGTACATCCGAAATACACAACTGCATTACGAGTTAAAAATTCCAACTATTGAAGAATATCTGAGGAAGACTACCAAAAAGTTCCTACTTAATATTAACAACTGTGAAGGTGCTGCCCACTACCGGCTAGGACACAAAAATATACACAGAAGATTGCAACGAAAACTTCCACAAGATCTATACGACAATAGTGAATACGAAGACAATTAATCCGCTAACACCCAAGAATATGCAATTCATCCTAGAGGACTACTTGATGCGTTAATTTGTGTATCTTATGATATGTGTTCTGTAAGACATGTAAACTTAATATCAGTGCCATGAATAACAATGCACTTTGTTGAACTGGCAATAAATAAACTAAAAAAAAAAAAAAAACACACATATTAGCAAATTCATAACAGTTGCCGCCTCCTGTAACTGTCAAAACTCACTTCTTCTTCTATTAGTTCCCTTTCGTTCATTTTTGGACAACGGCGTCCACTGTCCGTCTCCAACTTTCTCCGTTCTGTGTGCAATTCCTCTACGGTAGTCCTGGTGATCTTGCCTGGTCATCGCCCAACTGTGTTGTAGACGTCTTCTACTTTATCTAGCTGTCCACGGTTTCTAGTAACACTCAACGTGCTCGTTATGCTTTGACAACATTATCTACGAGGGGCGTTCAAGTATAAATTATTATTTAATATTTATTCAAAAACAAACACAAGGACTGTAATGTATATCATGTAATTTTTCTACTCCCTCTCTTTTAATAAATTGGTGCCATCTTTTGGGAGGTGTCTGCATTCCACGACAAAAAAATCTTTTGGCTGCTGTCGCACCCATTTCCGACTTCTTCATTACACGGTAGGTATTTTTCTCTTAGAAACTCTTTTAAGGGTCGAAACAAATAAAAAAACGCATGCAGCAAGGTCCGAAATGTGTGGTAAATAGGACAGTGTGGTCCATTTCAATTTTTGAATCATAGTCAGCGTGTGAATAGCGATATGGGGTCGAGCATTATCCTGTAAGACACTGACAAAGAACTCGTGGTTTTTTTTCAAGTTACCCCTACTGATATTTAATGCAGAAGAAATATCCTTCACTGTAATTCAACGATCATTTCAAATAAGTGCATTTTACGCCGTCACCATTCTCTTTTGTTGTCAATGTTTTTGGATGGCGAGAATGCGGTTCATTCTCGGCACGTTTGCAGCCATCTTTAAACGCTTTACTCCTTTTGTAAACGTTTATGTCTGATATTGCTTGCGCATCACACTGTCTTTTAACTCTTACACTAGTTTCTTATGGTTTGATATCTTAGTTGATAAGAAATTTACTAATAATGCGTTGTTCGGCGCTTGAATGCACTCCCATCTCACTCATGCTCGCCAATTCAACGAAAATGAATTGTGACGACTTAACGACTACATGAAGTTAAGACTTGTTCTAGAGCATTAATTAATGTATACAACTTATGTGCATGTCTTTGTCTTTTGGCGAGCAATTCAAATTATAGTTCATATTTGAACGCTCCTCGTACATTTGCCTTTTTTGTGTCCTTGTCTGGAAGCCGTACATTAGTATCGGGAGATTGCATTAATTGAATACTTTGTTTCACAGCTCTAACTGCATTCTTTAATTTCTTCCTATATGACAAATATTTATAAATGCACCCCATCTTAATCTCACCTTCTGTAGACTTCCCAGGTTTGATTTCCTTTATCGATTGTTATCGCCCTTTACAATATCTTATAAATAGTAATTGTCTATTTTATGAGTACTTATGGCCCATCTCTATTTACTTCACCTACTCCTGCTCCTTATAAAATAGTACTGAAAAAGAACACTGTAAACACATAGCTGAGTAATAACAGTTTTTTTTAATTTATTGCAGCGAACCAAATTAAACAATCTTTTGTGACATATATTTATACAATGTAGTAACCTGTTAGTAAATGGTTTACAAATTATACAATATGTGTACGTATTTAGTTAATTTACGTATATTCTATAACTAAGAAATAAAAGCTCCATTATAGATTGGCGTAGGTAACTAAAATAGCTATACATCTGAATAAATCGATAATAAGTGTGCGAATAAAATAAATAGAGCGTGCCTAGAAATATACAGCGTAGCTGCTCCTACATACTATTTAGTGATAACTACTGATTTAAATATCAGAGTTAATGTAGTTAGTGTGGTTATTGTATAAGCATCTCATTCATATTTTGGTTTGAATAATAGATATTACAAAGCGAGAACTATTTTCCAGATGATCAACTAAATACCTTGTATTAGTTATAAAAACAAGTTATATGATGACATCTAGATCCATTACTTTAAATAATACAGGTTGCAAATCTCTCCCTGTGTCAGGACATTTTTAAATTGTACGAACCTATGGCTAA
>CALNHX010011536.1:0-31273 GCA_940337035.1 Agriotes lineatus
AATAGCTAAAATATTATAATTATGTTTATGACATAAACCATTTTCATACATAAAGACCATTATAACATAATCAATAATAATAATCAAAAAGCACCGCAACGTGGAACCAGTACATAAATGAAGCAGACAACGTGGAGCGCTTGAATATGACTTATTAGGGGCAAAATACATATATTTAATAGAAACAGTAGTGTGCGGCCCATTGTAATTGTGGGGTACAACATTAATATAAATAAACCACGTTGGATACAACAATTATAATATAAATGTCGATCCAACGAGGGCCGAATAATAATTGTGGCGTATTAGAGTAATAAAAGGTCAAAGTACATAAAGCATATCATAAAATAACTGTAATAAAGTTAAATGTAAATTTTTACAAAAAGGGTTTTAATTAAATAAAATTCATACTTAATTTAATACAAATACACAGAAACAAGCATTAATAGAAGATAATTCAATAAAGGTGGCAAACATGCTAATTATTAATGATTATGGGACAGAATAAATAGCTTGATATTTAGATAAAAGGGTCTTAATACAGTAAATACGCACTGATTTCAATTTTAATTAAAATGGCTGATAAACGGATTATACGAAAAGTAAGAGAACAGAAGAGGAGGAACAACAGGAAATAGAAGCGATAGTAATTTCTACTGAAACAGAAGTTGAGGAACAGCAGGAGGTAGATGTACAGAAAGATCAGGTAAGAGTGCATATAGAGGAAACAAAGACAGATGGGCGTTTGGATCAGTTAATGGAAATAATGTTAGGAACAAGGAAAAAATCTGAGGAAAGGGATAACAGGTTAAAGAAATATTTACAAGAAATCAAGAAACATGCAGCGAAAGGGAAACCATATTGCAAGCTTCAATACAGAAGGATGCAGAGAAAGGATTTGTTGGACGTTGGGAGATCTCTGTGAGATTAGTGGATGCGTTTGGCTTGGTAAAGGAGAGTGTCGAGGTCCATGAACAGGTGAAATAATACAGGTATTTATGTAAAAACTGAAAGAAAATATAGAAAGAGTGAAGTGAGGTAATTTTAAAGAGGGGAGTACTTACTATTTGATATTTGTTGAATGACAAGTAATGTAACGAGGAGGTATTTGCAATTGATTTTGCACTTGCATAATTTGAAGTGACAGGTGACAGACGTACAAGTTGTCATGAAATAAAATAATTAATTTCAGGAACAAAAGTAGTCTACGAGTAGATTATAAGCGAATCCGACCTGTTTTTAGGCAAGAGTAAAATGTTTCTACGGCAGGTAGAGATTTAATAAGGTTGATAAACTATCCTATAACATAAAATCCTTGCTCTCTTTCTTTCTTTCTTTCTTTCTATGTTTGCTCGCTATCTTCTCCGAAGATACTGGATCCATTAAGCTGTATGGTGGCTAAAAGTTTGCTAATTTTTAGACTTATTTAAAAAAAAAGTACGAAAAAGTGTTAATTTAATTAAATTCTCTAAGCAGCGGAGCGGAGCGCCTGTCGCCGTAGGCTACGGTGTGACAGCTGCTAGCTGTCGCTGTGTGCTATTAGCTCGGGTGAATACCTATGTTCATATGTCATTATAGCGGCGCATTATTCAAACAACCCAGGTTGGTCCTGGGGTAGAGTGCTCGCCAGCCACGCGGGCGGCCGGGTTCGATTCCCGGCCGATGCATCCTTTTTCTGTTTATATTAATGAAGCTCTCTTAAATTAGCGAACCAAAGCGTAGTTCGGGTGACTGACTAGTAATTTATAAAAGGGCAAAAATGTTACATAAAATTCAATTGCTAAAAGAGAATTGATATAAAATAAAGTATAGTAAAAGTCAGATGTAATAGCTAAAATATTATAATTCTTGTTATGACATAAAACCATTTTCATACATAAAGACCATCATAACATAGTCAATAATCATAATATATATTATATTTCATGCTTGATATGCATGAATGGAATGTGGGGTTGCCTTTATTTTAATTTTAGGTTTTCCCTCTAGCTGTAACTTCCAACATATTTTGTTGATACACTTACAGAATTTCGAAACCACTGTTGTAGCGTTTCTTTTGTTCCGCTTATTGGCAGTAAAACATTTTACAGCTTTGTACAATTGAGATATTAAATTTTAGATTAGCCTAGGATATAAGTTTCGTAAAATGGACAATAATTGATCGGCAGAGTATTAAGTTATAAAATTTTAGATATATTTTAGTAAAGTGACATTAAGCTAGTAATTTTTCTTGGATAGTGTCAGCTAAGTTTGAAGACAACTGCATTTATTCTTATTATTATTACTTTTTTCTACAGAAAACAATAATAGCTGAAATAGATAATACTAGTCATTTTACAGCATATTTGCGAGCTGAATTATTTTGAGAGCAAAAGTAGACTATTTCTGTAATTTGTATAAGCAGCAGCTTTTAGTGCGTCTAGAAATGCAGGGGATAGCTGTTTTACGGTCATTCCGTTATTAGAAGTAGTTTAGCTTTTCAAAAGTACCATCATAGACGAAAATTATGTTAGTTATCCGAAGAATCCATTGTTCTATCACTATTAACATATTTCTGAAATGCAATACAAGCATTCCGCTGTTGGCATCTGAGAAGCATCTGCTTTATGAGAATGAAATGACGTGTTGTTCGGGATATTGCTGTTATTAAAGGCAAAGTACTTAAAGATCAATAGATATACGAACATTCTGTATACAGAAATATATAAGCCTGCGGGAATAATTTTGTTGTTTTATAATGTTGTACCTTAATTTTTGGAAGAAGTACCTAATGGCCTATTTAAAAGAAAATTTAATAAACTATCTATCCTTGCTGTCTCATTATTTACTATTACTAACTCTTTACTTAAACTGCACATAATGTATAATTACCCTCTATAGCAACTTTATGTTGAATGATAGTCATAAATCTGGAATCAAATTTAATATAATGATATAATATAATAAGGTTCTTATTCTTATGTGGTTCTCGTTTTGTCTAGCTATCTGTGCAAATAGTGGGAAAAGTACACCCATAGTCACATATGTATAACTGCAAAATACCTTACAATACTTGTTCTATTTCAGTGTGGAGAGTTTGATAAAATAACCAAAATTACTATTTGGTTATTGAAATTTTCATGTTAGAAACGATTCAGTAATAGTCTAATATCGTATGAAGTTATTAGGAGTATAAATTATACTTTGTGTGAATAGACTGGATGCCTTTGACTAAAGAGCGTAAGCGGGTCAGACAAATCCGCGCTAGGCACACATAGTCGCTTTCACTCCGAATAGCATATATGCTATTTTATTCTCATACATCGGAACTAATATAAAATAAATAGATATTTAAAATTTATGATAATCGAGAATTGATGTCTACGTCAGTTCGCGACTATTAAGAAGGACGATGTCACAAATATTCGAAAGCTAATCAAGTTTTGAAGTACTTTTACTTCGCCGGCGTGAAAGTAATCCCTTTTCTGCCTAGATATAAAAATAACGCATTTGCCTTTTCTGTCAAGTCATATAAGTTGCCACTTTTATGACGCTTGAAAATAATAGTAGTTTGTATACCAAGGCACTGAAGTATAACTTTTTATCACGAATGTGGATTTAGTTGCCGAGGCCCGTAGGGCCAAGGCAAATAAACCACATGAGGGATAAAAAGAAACTTCAGTGCCGAGGTGTACACTATGTTTTATTGAAATCGAGGAATCGTGAAATTACAACATTTTAACCAACTTTTGTAGGTTATGTTCGGTCGATTGACGTTTATCTGTCGCCTCGCCACCTACAAAAAAGTCGTAAAACAATGGATTACTTCACTGCCGATTTCTCTTATTTTAATGACGATTTCGGCGTACTTCACTGCCGATTTCAAATAAATATTATTTATAATCCTATTATCTGTTCCTTAGTTACTATGCCAGAATTATGTGATTTTATAATGTAACCAAGTTTCTGATAAAGAACGCTTTTGTAAAAAAAATTTAAATATTTTTTAAGCCTCCGTCCAGAAACCCTGATTTTGCATTCGCCTAAATCGGCTAGAAACACCCTATTTGCACGTCTAGGCATGAAAATGACAGCTAGTGTAATTTAAATTTTTAAATTTGAAAATCGGTTGGTAGCACTGAATTCTGAATCTGCTGTCATAAAGATGTCAGTCTCACCAGTTCTACTACTTTTCAAGTAGTAAGTTTTGAATAGCATTTTCAGCTGCTAGTTTAATATGTTCTGGTATATTATCATCCATTTTCTTGTACTTATTGTGCACCGATTACTTATGGCATCAAAATTCATAAATATAAATGTCAAAAAACAATACCTACTAGATACTTGATTTTCAATTTTAAATTCGAATCCTTACATCGTTCGATAAGTATTTATTGCCAACAGAAGAAAAATAAATTATCTAGCCCCGCTATTTGGACAACAAATTACCAATTTTTTTTTATTTATATATTTTTTGTTAGCCTAAAAAATGTGTTTCACATGTCCAGAAACTGTTTTCCGAGTGCTCGTACTTGAGGGCTTCGGCCTTCGGCCTCTGTCCTCAAACCGTACTCGCACTCCCGAAAATTCAGTTTCTGGCCTTCTGAAACAAATTACTATTTTTAGAATCATGCCTAGGGAGCAGAAGTTCGGCTACTTTTAATTTCGAAGTTGAAGATTTTGCAGCATTCCCGTTGCCAGATAATTGCCGACGGGCAACTTTCACAATGTTAGAGAAATGATTAATGGAACATAAGGAAAAAACATGTGAACAGGTAAGGCATGTGTTCGATGTCAAAAAGAATGTTACACACGAAAAATTAAATAAGGAAATATAAGATTAGCTTCCGTTCTAAACGAGACGAAAGCTGAAGAAAAAAGCCTGATTATGCAGATCTTTATTTATATTATAAGAAATACAAAGTGTTTCAAAATAAAGGAAAATACCTTGCACGTGTATTCTATGAACAAATTAAATCAAATGGTTCTAATAAACTCTTGTCCGCAAATGCATTCTTTCAAAGATATTATGCTTTAAAGTTTAATGTGGGTCACTTTAAAAGTAATATTAAATCTGAAAAAAAGTTTATTATTTTTATTATTATTATTACATGAGAAAGTTACAAATAACATCATGTCCAAGTACCAACAATGAATATTGTACCAAGGTAATAAATGCAGTAAATTAAAAGTTTGTGTGATTTTTCTAAACAAAAAGAAAAAATTCAAAATGCAAAAGCAAACGACTAAAACACCACACTGTTGCCTTTTTCAATGCGATTTATTATTTCTGCATTTATTGTTCCGTCATCTGATAATATGCTTCTCAAGTATTCAAAGCATAGTACTTGCTCTGTCTCTCTGTCTCCTTTGTATATTAGATTTCCTACGTTGTTTCCTTCTCCATTCTCTTCGCCGTAGACATTTTGGTATACACTTGTTATCACTTTTATCAATTTTTGTTGTTCTGGTATTTCTTATAGACAGTTCCATAGTATTTGTCTTTCTATGTTGTCAAATTGTACTCTAAGATCTATGAAAACTAGGTATAGTAGTTTGCCTGTTTCCATTGCCCTCCCGTTTAGGTTCCTATTTATACTGATATTGCCATTTGTTTGTTTTTGGGGTTTTCTGTTCTTAGTTTTCCTTCTATTATTCTTCTGTACATCTTGAAACATACTGTGGATAGACAAATGGGCCTGTAGTTGTCATAATCTCATTGTTTCTCTTTTTTATAATTGAGAATATTAGGTTCTTCTGACAGTCTTTTGGGATCTGGTCCCTACTCCGGTGCTTTCCGCAGATCTTCCAGAGCCATGTACCAAACTTATTTCCTCTCCACTTTATCATTTCAGTTTCGATGTTATCTTATCCACATGCTTTTCCGGTTTTTAATCTATTTATTGCTTCGTAGACTTCTTCATTTATGTTTGTAGTAGGGTTGGTTTACTCTTCTGTTTCTTTCATACTTAAATCCTATTCTTTTACTTGTTTCTTCCTCTTTTGTAATAATTTTCTCACAATAGTATTCTGCCATGCCTCTAAGGTCTCTCCTTCATTTGTCATCAATTTTCCATTTCTATTTTTATGCTTCTGTTTATTTTGTATTTTTTTCTCCTATTCTTTTAATTGCATTCCAGAATGTTTTGTTGTTTAATTCATATTCTTTTTCCATTTCTTCTCCAAATTCTTCCAGCTTTTCACTTTGGTCCTCCTTTACGACTTTCTTGGACTCTCTTCTTTTTTTATGTATTCATTATTATCATTATTATTGAACTTAGGACAGGCAGCAACAAACTGATGTGCCCTATACAAGTTTGACAAGAAATACTTAACATTAAACTAAAACTAAAAATATAATTAAGTGAATAGGAAGTTAACATAATTTTTTTGCCAAGCTGAATATAAATAGCATATGTGTTTTATACATATTAAATGAAGCCGAATATACTATTCATGACGCATAAGAATTTCAGTACCTAAGCTACACAGAAATGGCGTCATATGTGTTTAAACGTGTTAACTGAAGCCGCATCTACAACACTGTCGGGGAGAGAGTTCCACTGGTCACAAACACGAATACTGAAGAAATTTTGACGATGTAGTTCTTTATATAACTTGTACGCATGTCCCCTTCGGCAGTCCCAGTATTAAGATTAAATAGTTCATGTACACTGCGTTGGTACATGTTTTTATGCAAAATTTTGTAGGTCTCTATAAATCACCTCGCTGTCGTCTGTCCGAAGGTGTAGTCAACTGTAGTCTTTGTAATCGCTCCTCATATGGTAGGTGTTTTAGACTGTTGGGTAATTTATTTAATCTCCGTTGCAGTGGCGTAACTACGAGGGGACAAAGGGGGCAGCAGCTCCCGGGCCCTGAAGGCCCGTTGGGCCCCCTGAAGTTTAAAGCCCGTCAGGTCCAAACTGGGTCCCGTATACAATTTCAATGAGTCCGGAAAAAACACTGGCTATTGTTCATTTTGCTTTGATGTTTCTGCTTATGAATTGAATAAAATAATTGAAAAATGATAATCAAAATGCTTTGGCAAGAATAGGACTTACACTTGGCAATTAAGGGGGCCGGTGAAGATCACGGCCCCCGGGCCCAAAATTTGAAGTTACGCCACTGCTCCTTTGTACATTTTAATTAAAGGTACATCTTTTACGAAGTAGGGAGACCAAACTACAACAGCAGATTCTAATATGGGACATACATAGGCTTTAAAAATGTATAATATCAGATCTATGGAAGTGTTTGCAAAAACTTTCTTAATCAGGAATATTAAACTATTGGCTTACTTGAGAATCCCACTTTAACTGGTTTGTCATAGTAACACCAAGATCAATTTGGGAATTAGTAGGCAGTAATGGAGCACCATTTAGAAAGTACACATTACGCGGGTTGTTTGTTCCCATATGAAGCACTACTTAGACACATTTAAAGATAACAACCACGTATTACACCAAACAGATATAGCAGCTAGGTCTTCTTCTATGGTGGTTTTGTTTGTTATTGGGTTGTTGTACAGCTTGGTGTCGTCCGCATAGCAGCACGAAGGTAAGGCGATGGTTTCGAGAAGGTCCTTTATATAAATTAAGAATAGCACCGGGCCAAGCACGGAGCCTTGCAGTACGCCACTCAGCACGGGCAACTTTTCAGATAGGGTGCCACCAACACGAACACGAAACGACCGGCCGTTGAGAAAAGCGAAAATCCAGTCTATTCCTCTCTATCTTGTTCCTTTTTTTGTTTTGTAATATTTTCCATGCTAGTTTTTACCCTTATTGCTCCCTTCACTTGCTCATTCCACCATCTTGTCCTTTTATTCTCTCCCCATACCTCGTCTGCTGCCTGCTTTGCGACTTCTTTAAATTTATACCACTTATCTTCTAGAATTCAAGTTTATTGTGATTTATCTTTTCTACTCAACTCTCCCCTTCTCTCTCTACCTGCTCTTTTTATTTTTGTTTTACTTCTTTACATTTCAGTTTTTTAACACTTATTTTCCAGTATTGTTTCTGATGTTCATTAATTATTTTTCTCATTTTTGTTTTCATACTAACTAGTTTGTGATCTTTACCTAATTCTGCTTCCCACATTAACATCAATAACAAGGCGTTTGGATTCTTATGTATATATTATGTAGTCGACTATGGTTTTTTTCTTTATTCCTCTTTCTTGAAAGGTGTACCTATCTTCTGTAGTGTTGGTAAAAAATATTATCAATAAGTAGATCATTTATTTGTCGAAATTGATAATTTCTTGTCCATTTCTTAGTATTTCCCCCTCTCTTCCCTCTGCTCCCATTCTAAGTTAATTATAAGGAACGTACTTTTGTACGCTGTAGTCTGTTATCACCTCCTGCTATGTTGGCGTTGTGTAGGTATTTTGGTGGAATTTTTAGTTTTGTTGCAATAGCAGGTTCGGTTACAAATTCATTGTCTTAATTTTTTACATTAGAGCTGTTATATACATTAGAAGTGTAATATTGGTTTAGTGATAGTTCTTTACTGCATAGAAAATATTCGTTTGTAATGGCTTGAGGCAATTGACTTCCTCATTTTTTTTTGTTGTTTTAACTGTTTCTAGCATCGATAGTCTATTGCTGTTGTAGATTAAATTAGTCCTTGTTATTATTATCTGTTGTCATTTTGGTTTTTATTCGTCCTAATCTGTTGGCCGAGAGATTGGATTTGCAAGATAAATGTACCCCACATATACTGGTTTTAGACTGACTTCACTGAAACGCTGCGTCACACGCCCATCCACACACGATAGCAGTTCACACGCGATACTAAATCTAGTTTAGTGTATAAACAGAACTTTTAATATTGGTCATGTCAAGTGACAAATGCATAGTAGCACTATTGCGTTTAGACATTTAACATAGTGATACACTACAGAATATGTTTCTTAATAAATTAACCATAACTGTGTATGGGTTGACCTAGGCTACAAACGTTTTAAAGGAAAAGTTGGGCTCGACTTTTTTGCTCACAAGGATCATCCTATCCGAAATCATCAACAAGGGTCCATTTACCAAATTGTCATTTTTTCAGTACCTACTAAATTTACTAATCTGGTCCTGCCAGCGACAACCTATCTCTCTGTAAGTCATCTGTTAAAGTGGTTTCAGATGCTACCAGAAAAAAGGTAATTAATACAGCTTTGGTGTTTCTTACCACACTTTATCATCAGAGCCAGGGAAATTAAATTAACTAAAAAAAAAAAATTTCAATTCCTTTGAAGCTTGCTGCTGGCGAAGATTAACACCTATTCCATTGAGGGCTCATCGCAACAATAGGGGCATTATTGCAGAACTAAATATTCCGGTCTACCATTAAAAAAATTGAAAAACACAATACTTCGGCTCAGTTACTAGAGACAACCAAAATCTAGAATAACTGATGGGAAATGGAAAGCAGTTTCGTGACAAATCACCGAAGCGATGGATTTAGAAAATAACATAAGAAAAGCGGAAAATAGAGAGAAATAATCAGATTCAGCTGATACACAGAGCAGTACCTAACAGTAGCAGTTTTTAATAATTTGAAGCGGCAATAGATGCTACAATTATTAGCTCCACTGTCAACTCTATTTTCATTATAATTGACTGTATTTGCTAGGTTGTTGCAAGAAAAAGATGCGATTTTTCCAGTATTCTTTTAATTTCCATGACTTTGTACATAAAATTTTTGAGAGAAATAACACTTTCAGAACTGTAGTAGAGGAAAGACATGAAAGTGTCTCTTTTCATGATTCATTTGAGGCATGAAAGTAATTACTTTCATGTCTAGTCAGTTTTACTTTCGAAATCTTTGTATTTGTTGATATTTGATCAAAGCCTTAATGATGCAAACCTAATAGTTGTAAACACAAGTTGTTTGTTCGTTTAATTGTAGGATGTAAAAAGAGCGGTTTCCGAAAAAATAGGAGGATACATCACGCACCGTAAAAGTGACTATCTTTGACTCAGGGGCTTAGATTATGAGCTCAGACGCTAGCATATCCTTGCATTCTTCATCAAGCTTCTTCGTCTTGCAAAAGACTACTTCCATGGGTGTAATGTAACGTACTATGCCTTTAGAATTATTTACTTTTTTGTTTGATTTCTTTGCTATAAGTGAATTTGTTCTTCTTCTGTTTTGTCATTAAGTGGTTTGGACACAGTAAGGAGCTCTACAGATATAATATACTTGTATATCCACTGCATTACTGTATTACTCGTATCACATAATTTAAAATTTATATATAACTGTAATTTATGTTGTCTTAAATGCGTACATATGTTTGTCGATTCGCACTTGTTTAATTACATATATAATAGGAACACATGCTAATTAATCGAAGAATGTAGTGATGATCGATAGTATAGTGATTCGATTTTATTCACCTCTAGCATAACTTAAAACTTTAATCTCTTAGTATATGATTATAAATAGTTTTATTACATTAGCGTATTTGAATATTACTATATGTTGAACTATGTTCAAGGTAGATTGTATATGTTTATATCAAAAAAGCATTCTCGTTTAAATTTAATACAATGGAGTTTGGAAACTACCTCCCATCTTAAGAGATAGTAACTGGTTAACGTTACGAGATACAGTACTGTGTTCTTCTACGTTTAAATTTCATATATGATACATCATAACGTAAAAGTTTTTAGCACCGCTAGCATTATGTCACATATTACGTATAAAACTTTGCGAGTACACGAAGCTGAACATGGGAGTGTTGGATAGTTGAGCAACCGGTGCAGCACAGGCATATGCAAAACAGAATGGCAACGTGTATCGAACAGCTTAGCGAAAAAAACGAGTTTTGTATCCAAAGGGATCCTTTCATAATAAAAGCAAATACAGGCCCCTATTTCGCTGGCTGTTTATAGACATTGCGCAAGTATCCATTTGACTTTGCCGGTCCGCAGGGAGCAACTTAAAACATTTGCATGCAGAGTTTGCGTTATGGCGTTATTAGGGTGGAGAATATAAACGAATCTTCTTTCATTACGTTGTGAGAATAAACTCGGAGATTTTCATAACCTAACTTTTACGTTTTGTTTGAAGTAATAAGCGTATCTCTGTTTTTGTTAGAAATTGAAGGAAGTTGCCACTGATGTCCCTTTGCTGGAAAGGGAAACTTTTTGCAATTTACTCACTGTGCATTTGAAAGATGATTTAAGCTGTTTAGAGTTTTTAGTATGTACAGCACTGTTACAGAAGTTATGATGCTAAAAGGTATGCTTCGAACATCAAATTTGCATATTTTAAAGAATTACACCGACGTTGCTTGTATTTTAGAGATTTTAGTGCAGATGTCAGACTTATATTAATATTTTTTAAAATTTGAACAGGTTAGATAGGCTATTCCCGATATTGTTTAGTTACAAAAATGATAGAATTTACATTAATGGAATGTTTGTGTTATTATAGAGACCTATTTCACTTCAGTAGTATAAAAAAATCTTTGATCTTTACATCTATAAATGAACTTTCTGAATTTTCGAGCGAGCCTAATAAATGATCTCATCAAAATTAAAGAGATTATTCACGCAACTTACGCAACGGTTTTCAAAATATCCCTGCACAGATTCCTCTCACCGAAAAAATAAAAATAAAATCGACCCAATGAAAGCGAACGCTAATAGAGAACTCATAGGAAAATAAAAAAATATGTTACACACATCATGCTATTCAATATTTTAACATCTCCAAATAACTGGCTTACACTTTTTTTGTATGTTATATTGTTCACACGATATTCTCTGTCACTTTGTCATGGGAAAAAGTACACCTCTCTTTCACTTAGCTTAGGTTGTTGTTTGTTAACACTGTTTTTTGCTAGTGCTACGTTTTTTTCGACCACTATCCCTATCTGAACCACATTGAAAGTCATTGTCACAGAACGTCAACTTAAATCATATTCGTCATCTAATGCGTTCTAATCACATTTACTGTTTTGTTTCTAACAGTTTGAAACTAGGCTGATAGAGGATGAGTATCCTGATTTTGTTCGCCACTGTTCCAAAATTTTTGTCGTTGGATAGTGCGTATATACTATTACCTGTCAAACGCTTTTAAATAAATAAACTAGAGGATAGTGCAAATTCACACATTTCGAACGAAACATGCTTAAATATCTTAACATTACAAAAATACTTTGTTACACTCTCCCTATGCAGAGAACCGAAGACCTAAATTTAATAATCGAGCGCACACACCAATGAACGTTATGACTGGATTTCTCTGTATATTGTAGGAAAGTATAGGAAAAAGGTACGGATAGAAATATTTTATAAGAACAAAATGCTGTGTTCTACAGGCGAAGTAAACGAGAAAGAATTTTCTGAGCTATAAAACAATAAAATTGCATGTAAGAAAGAAATGCGACAAATCTAAGCATAAAAAAATAAAAAAAGATGATATGTATCGGTTCCACAAGCGATCTAGATGGTTAGAAAATTCTAAAGAACAGTGCGTCGGAAACTAGCAACACTACATAAATAAATGTCATAGATCCCGGACAATGAAGAAAGTGTATAAAGAAAACAAGGTGTGTAATGCACAGCCTGCAATAGAAGACAACAATACTAGTTCAGTATTTGTTATAATGATAGACCTGCAGAAAGCAGTTAAAACACTAAAAATAGAAAAGCCCCTTCTGGCAGAATTGCCAAATTTCAACATATAGGGATATCCAGCTGAAATTGTCCTTTCTGTGTTGCTCAGAAGCCGGAGTTGGAGATTATGTGATTAATGAGACAGGGAATCATATATTGATTTAATTACAATTGTTATATGTCGCAGAGTTCCACACTTGAAGTGTTTTTCACAAACAAAGGATTTACAACCGAAGAGGTATGAATAAAAGATTGTGTTGGAATAATTATTCTCCACTGAGGTCAAGAACGCCTGGATGGGGTGCAACCCACGGGTGACGGGTGCCAGGGTAATATCGTCAAACTTTGTAGCCTTACTGTTAGAACACTTAGAACACTAAAAATAGAAAAGCCCCTCGTTGCGAAGGAATTGTCAATTTCAATGTAAGAGGATTCAGTCTAGGGGTCTGAGTACCTTCACTAATCATAGAGGCTAACAAATGATAGGTTGCATCTTTTGAGTTTTGTGGATTTCTGTTTCTTTGTTATCGTGTCATATAGGACCCCGCCATGTGGGTAGTAGTATAATAACAAATTGTTAGATTATTTTCGACCTCTTTCGTTTTGCTCAAAATTACGTTGAGTTGATGCCGCTTTAATAGGTTTTTTTTGTCTTGATAAATTTCTGAAGACGGCCCTGTCTAAAGTTCCACCCTGGATCTTAAAGCTACATGTTAAATTCCATTTGGCCCAAATAGTAATGCGTTCACGATCCGTAGATTTTGTCCCTTAAACAGTCTTTGGAAGCAAGTAGTTTATTAAAAGCATCCCCGTCCAGTTTAGATTTCGTCGAATTGTGTCCGTGAATTCATTCTTTGGTTTGCATTATTGATAACCCAAGCTAACGCTAAGTTTTGTGTATTGCCTTTTGTTGGCCTCTGTAACTTGATATTTAAGCCCTTTAATTTTAATTCGATACGCAGTAGCTTTCGTTCATTATGTGAAACTTTCCTTTAAGCCTTATCACCCCAAGCGGGACTTCTAGGAAATTTTGTAGCCAAATTTTGCTAAGTCGGCAATTGCATCACCCGTTGAAGGCTTTCGTTGTTTGCATTTTCTCGCCTACGCTTTTACGTCCAGGTTTGGGACTATTGAAATAAAGTTTGATAAACCCTTAGTTAACCGTGCATGTGGGATTATTAATTTTGGAGTTCAAAACTTTCTTCCGTTACGTTGTTCTTAAGCCCTGTGCATTTGAAATAATGAATCAGTATCCGACACTTACAGAAGTCAGTTGTGTAAAGTTTTGCACCCCCCGGCCTTCGGAAGCCGGGGGTTGCGCTGATTTGCGCATAGTAGTTTTTGAGAACCTTGTGAAGCAACTAATGGTGTTCTTGTGGATTTTTGAAAAAAGATTCTGTAACCAGCTCTTGAGTAAACTAGACGTGGTGTTTTTTCGCACCCCCGGTTCGCAGCTTGTGTCGCGAATCGGGGGGAGCTTTTGCTAACATTTGGTGATTAACATGGTGAATCCTTTTTGGCTTTTGTGCAAACTTTTCGAGTGCCTTGGGGCACGTTAATGGCGAGTGCAGTTAAGCCCGAATCTTTGAAGTGAACATTAATCCTTGGGTGTCTTTGAAAATGCGCGGTGGGCAGAGGAAGTGTATTTAACTCGGACGTTGTTAAATTGGCTGATTTTCGTTTCATACAGTTGGTCTCCGGGAAGACTTTTGGCACTCTTTGCCAATTCGATTAGAGAAACGATATCTGAAGAGCCTCAACAAACTTTTTTCCCTGTCGGGAAAAAACCATTGCGTAATGCATATCTGTGTCAACGTCGGGTTTAATTAAAGGAAGGGCCCCCGCGCGATATAGTGTGGTTTGCTGTCACTTCGTTGATTGACGTTTGCTGCCGATTGTCTTCAATCCCTCGAGTTTCTGCTCCACCTGTTGCCTCTTCTGGAGAATTTGCTACACCTTTTGCACGTCTCATCAGGCCTCCACGAGGACGATTACATCTGCATCTAACACTGCATGCTTCAACTCAGGTAGGCGCCTTGTATTACACCAATAAGGTGCGATTTTATATTTTACTGTGCGTCAGTGCTTATAAACGTTGCGTACGTCCGCTAGGACTTATGATCTGTCTCAGTTAATGTTTACCAGGGGTTTTACTCCTGGCGTCCATTTTATGTCATTTGTTTTGGATCATATTGTGTTTTTTTGTCTTTGTAACTAGCCCTTAAGATATATTTTGGTTTTTGTGGGGCCCCCTTTCATATTCACGTAGGATATTGCATTACTAAATTTAAACTCACCTCCGGGTGTTTGTTTTAATGTACCGATTTGTGTAAACTGTCATTTGTTCCTTTAAATAATAAACTTGTTAAAGTCAGTTCATTCTTTTTATGAATTTTGAAACCCCTTCTGGGTCATTAATTAATCCAGTGTGGCAAAGGCCAAGTGTAATTAATTTTGTGAAGTTAAAGCATGCTCTTTTGATTAAGCGAGCCCCGAGATTCGGGCCAGTCAGTGTTCTTTTGTTATTCTTTAGTGACGGTGGCCTTGAAGGTAAGTGATTTAACGACAAGGTCACCCGGCTACTCGGAGGAGGCTTGGTAAACAACAGGCTGAGGTGTTCAGCAACGTACCTGGAGGACTTCTACATAGGCTACGTGTATTGTTCTTGGTTCTAGACACGTTAGCCACCCCTAATCAGAACCAAGTGGCGCTCAGGCATTTCTTTTTCTGTTAAGCAAGCTTTAGGGTAAGTACCCCGTCGGTTTTCCATTTAAGTCTTCGAACTAACCCTTCCCGACTGAGCTAAGTGCGAGTAACCGGAGCAACAAAATCTGTTCCGACACATTAAGATCTGTGATTTCTAGGGAAAGCCGGCGAACCCTGTAGTTTGTACCCGATTTTGGACAATCAATACGACCTATGTCAATCTGATGAATTAATACCGTAACAAAATATTCATGCTGTAACATAACGAATGATGTTTCACCTCTTCATTGAAACTATAGTTTATATTCTTAAAATAATGAAACTGTATCCAAATAAGCGCCCGCTTCGGATGCAGCACTTTGGAAAACTTATACGAGAATTCCAATGGTAAAGAAAAATTTCAACGAGGGAGAGAGTAAAGATAAGAATAATCCTATAATTGACAAACATCAAGAATACGATATAGAACCGAAAACGGTGGCTAAAGAAATGCGGAGATAGCGTTTACGAATTTACTACCGGATGCTAGATTTGGCTGTAATAAAATCATTAGCTTTATATATTGCAGATCGTGACCTTGCCTATAAATGTTTTATCTCAACGTCCTTATCAAGGAACAAATTCAATCACTTACCTGTAGCACAATCTTAAAAGCACGAAAAAAGATTAATGATGTTAACCTGACTCTTTCCTTCGGGTAACTGTCAGACAAATTACTTTTAAAAGACCTAAATGTTCAATAAATTAAACGCACAAATTGATTAAAAATACACATAATTTTAATTTCAGTTCTAATACAACAAGGCGATATGGAACTAATTGCGGGTAGATATACAAGTAAAATGAAAGTTAACTTGTAACTGACACAACTTGATTGTTATGATTAAATCTTACTCCATTAAGGTTTAACTAAATCAATCACCTTTTCTGATTTATGATCAAATTACTTGTTTAACTACTCATTAAAAAAATTCTTTTATCGTGGATACCTGTGGCTTACAAATAAATCCGTTTAAATGGAGCATTTTTACTATTAATTATCAACCTAAAATCAACCAGGCCTTTATTACGCAAATATACTCGTTTTGACTTCGACTTTTATATTTGTGTTCTGTTCTGTACAAAATATAATAAAATTTCTAATTTACATAAACTTTAGGCGTTCTACCGGATTCTCAGTCACTATTATCTAGCCGGCAGTACTCTCGATGCGGGTACAATTTGCTCGCTCCTGTTCTGCCTACAAATTCTCCGAATGCGGCACTGCACTCTTACGGCAGCTAAGTTGAGTTGTAATTCTGTCAATTAAAATCGCAGCATCGCAAAGCTGTTCTACCAGCTACTTCAATAAATTTAGTGCTAACTGGCTTGCAACCTTGGTATTGACTTATTCAAAATACAACACATCTAAATGGACAGTTTGTTTTCGCTGAACTACAATTTCAATGTTGCTAATCGATTATCTTTTCACATGTCGATGTATTCCATCATTCTTATTTTACTACGTCATGTAGCCTTAAAGTATAGAACTTGTAAAAAGAAGAAGAAAAGAATGGAGGAATAGAGTATTAGGCTGAGAAAAGTAATTTAATGTTCAATCAATGGTTAGAAGATACCCAGAGAAGCCAGAAACGAGGAATGCAAAGTTTGATCTCAACATATACGGAAATGCTGAGAGCACGAAGAAAAAGAATATATTCTTACCTATATAACAGTAGAAGAAACAATGTATGTAAGTATTATATCCAGTATACGAAGCTAGTTATCAAATTGTCAATTATACATTCTCTGATACAATATTATACAAGATATTCTAAAAGGATTAGATAATTGTGAAGTCCTAATTCAGTTGACTAGAATATCATTGTTATATTAAAATGTGCTGAATATACCCTTACGTATCCAGCTTTTCAAAGCCGAATGGATAGTAGTAAAACAGCAAAAAGCATAAAATTTGAGCAGTGTCCTTTATTTACGGCCCGTTTTATGAACATTGCTTGAAACGGGTTGGTACTGTAAATGAGGGACGTGGAATTAATTACCTCGAAACTTCATTTTCAGTGCGAATTATTACTGGAATTGTTGGAATTCTCATCGAATCTGCTTGAGGTTAACTTTATTATTTGTTAGCGCGACAGTTTTGTTACGAACTGCCTTCAAATCCTATTTTAACGTTGAAGATGTTTAGACCTATGATTTTCTTTTGTTCCTTAGTAACTCAATCCATAGGTACACTGAATTTACAATCATATATTATGAGAGACAATAGGAACGTAGAAATTGAACCGCTTAGTAGAAGATATCAATCTTATTAAAGTTCGTAGCCAATTAGGTTTCAGGCATTACGCAAAATAAAATAAAATCTGTTATAATGTAAAACCTTGACAGGTCCAAAAAACGCTAAAATCAGAGAAAAGAATTTGAAAATAGCTAACGATTTGTACCTACAGCTGATTATTATTTCTAATTAAATAACTCTTATTGTCAGCGTTCGCACACAACTAGTACAGTACTCTGGTCACTACATAGGAATCTTGATTATTTGTGGTTCATCCGCATTTTTTTATTTTTAAAAACCTCCCCGAGATCGGGGATCGAAATTTCGACCCTTAGATCAGCAGGTAGAATGCTTACCGCTGAGGTATGGAGCCCGGCATGCCTCAGAGTGTGCTGCAACACTGACACCCGTATGCATAGTCGTTCGCCAGCGGATCGCCGGCGACTCCCCGCAGTTTCGTTATGAATAGTATGTTGGCGGCACTGTGCGTCTATGTCAAATTCGAAATCAGGTTAGGTTTTCCGTCAGTTTTGACAGAAACTGACACAAATTCGAGGTTAGCATGTTAGATTTTGTGTCAGTTTCTGTCAAAACTGACGGAAAACCTAACCTGATAACTTCGAATTTGACATAGACGCACAGTGCCGCCAACATACTATTCATAACGAAACTGCGGAGAGTCGCCGGCGATCCGCTGGCGAACGACTATGCATACGGGTGTCAATGTTTACAATATTGCAGGTTAACCGCAAGCGACTAAACTCTACTACACAACCAGCTGAATGGGATAAGTCAGTAAATGCAAGAGGAAATATCCTACGTGCTTCAAGACATGCATATTATTGCACATCGCTATATTATGGAACAACTATTGTTCTGAACTCAAAGCTTTATAGCTTCGTTCTGTTCCTATTCTGTACCTTTTCAACTTCAATTTGCAAATAATAATTTTCAGATTAAGAATAAACGCATTAAAAATGGGACTAAATAATTTGGAATCGATTAAACACAAACACAAAAATTATTAAAATTTTACGCCTCTCATGGTAGAACCGGGTTAAATCATAACGTTATTCCTTCTATGTTTTGATGAAGGACATTAATGTGCATAACTAGAATTTCTACTTAGTATCCAAATAATGTAAAGTGAACGCATTTTTTACATTGAAATGGCCATATCTTTCAAAATATTTAAAAACTATGATCGTATATAGCATTTTTTGACAGGTAAAACTATATGTTAAAATGAAACGAATGTTACGTTTATTTTGACATTTTTGAGTTTATTTTCTAACATCCACCGTAGCGACTTACCTCACTTGTAATTCTCCCTGAGAGTTACTTAATTGCAAGGCAAACTTAAAAAGATGTTTTATCTGCCACAGGTTAACGTTGATGTTCGTTGAAGGTTACGTTTTATTTGGGATACTCGCATTCTATTCTTCACAAGTGTATTACATGCTGTTGTGCATTAACTGAAAATTAAGTTGATGTCCAACAACTGTCTCGAGTTGCCAGCAATTCCGTATTGTATGCTTGGATACCTAGCCAAATTTTTAATTTTGTCTATGAATTTTTAAAATCCTTGTAATCTCTAGGGAATTCTACTGAATGTTGAAGAATAAATTGTCAGTATTATTTTCGGCGGCCATTTGATGGCACTGATCGTATCAAATTACACTTTGGTGCTGTGGCTGTGATTTTGGAATTTTCGCTTCGTGCAGCTAAATAGTTCTTGGATTATCATGAAAATTGTTCAGCCTTAAAAAATTGTTTTTGAAATTACTGAAATAAAGCTAGTTATGCTATGTTACAACTTTATTTCTGTGCAACTACTTACTCCTGGCCACCTTCGAACTTTGGCCTCTTAGTACCTCTTAGCACCTCGCTGTGTATATCATTTCTCCTGAACGCTGATGGTACCTCGTGGTACATTTGGAGACCCAACTTGTAGGCAATTCTCTGCCCTTTGATTACTGTAGCTGCTGCCGAAATTGAGCCACATGGTGGTTTCCTCGTGCGACAACTGGAGAAAAGCCTGCATCACCCGACCTTAAGGGTTTTTTGTACGGCTTCTCCACAGGAACCCCAACATAGGAACCCTGCATAGCTTCTTCAGGGACGCTGGCTCAGCTATCTTCCTCTAGTTACATTCCTTCGTCCTAATACGCTGACTTGTTCGTATGAACTCATAAAACTGTAAAATATCATTGGTGCAATAATTGCTGTTACATTTTAAGCGTTTTTACCTAAGGTTTAAGCTCTGGCCAATGGTAGAGAGCATTTATGAAATCTGTCGCCATAATAATGTGTTCTTTTGTTATACATTAGAGTTGCATCTCTATTCGCGTTTTTTGTTGTAATCGACTCGCGAATAACACGTTCAACCGCGTTTTGGTTCACAGCTAGTGTTTATGCGAGAGAATGCTGAAACGAATTAAAAACTATTTGTGTTCACCTAAACACACCACTTAGAATGTGTAGAAACTACCTCGAGCGATAGGCCTATCTGTGTCGTTTTTCACGGTCTAACATAAATTAGACTTCTAAGAGAATGGTGGTTTCATATTATTCATGGCAATTGAGTTACCTGTGCTCGTACAGTGTGAGGAAAATCGTACAGCTGCTGCTCTTCACTCAATTTATTAAAATTTTGTATCACAACTAGAACTATGTACACATAACAAAAGTATTAGTTTTCAGAACATTTAGGTGTTTGTGTACAGAAATTCCCCGTGTAGCAAGTTATATGATGTCTCCTGATTTTGTTAGGCATCTCTGAAAGTGGTACTTCGTTTAATTAGCTCTGGTAACTCACATACTTACCTGTTTGTAAACGAAATATCGGCGTTGACGTTTTAGAGGTTAATTCCGTTAGTGACTTTTTGGTTTATTGATCAATTTTGGAAACCTACAGTCATTATAATAGGCAGTGTCTGGTGTTTTACTTATTAGAATTTTTGCGAGGCCATTCCGGTTATTAGTTATTTAGTTTATCGGGTGTTATTTGCACATGATTTCTTGTACTCCCTTGGCTCTTCAGGCGTTTTTATTGTTTTGACGTATTGCCTAATTTACTTCGCGAAGTTATGCGTTCTGTGGCCTTGAGTTTTAGCACGGTCTCTTATAACTTTCGCTTGCGGCCAGGTGTTCTGTGATAATTTCGTCTCACAGTGGCCAACATGCTTAACGGTCCTTGCACTTTCGAATTATCAATTTTCTCGTTTAACCAATTAATCAACTTTCGGCAGAATTCGCTAAAACAAACCAACTGAAATCTTTAGAAACCCGCGTCTTCCCTATACAAAGTATTTTAGAGACTTCATGATAGCGGTTCTCCTCCATTGCTCTCAATTCTTAGTTATAGAATCTGGGAGATAGCAGTTCTTGTTAAGTCATGCCGTGAAAAGACGTGTTCACTATACATTTTCATGCATTTTAATTTCATTCTAGATAGTTTTCGATAAGACAGCGCCCCATCTGGATGTTGGAGCACCACTTGTATTGCGTTTCCACAAAGGCTGTATGCTAATGGTGTTTTATTGTTATAGGGCTGTTAGTGTTTATGTAATTTTCGTATTTTCGCATTTTCGTATTTGCAACTGAACGTTTTTCTTTTTTAATGCATTTTGTATTTTACTAATTTCGTATTTATAGACTTGGGTATTTAAATTTATCAATTTATGAATTTGATTGCGAGTATTGCACTGCTTTAACTTCGTGCTTCTAGTCTGTACGATTTGCCTATGTTGATACCGTCCTATTGAGCACCAGAGCGAGATTGAAGCTGCATCAATTTTGTTCATCAACGCTGGATTTAACATATAAACTGCAACCTTGTACTATAACTAAATATTTTGCCGCAGCTCAAAATGTATCGGCATGAATAAGTATATGAACTGACGATATCCAAATTTTCATGTTTAGGCCGGATTTACCATTTATTGAAGTATGAATGCATTTGTGGTTCGTATTCGTATTTCTTTTGTACCCTGTGCTGTGCTTATTGGTGCATGAAATCTGCAGTTATAATTAAAAATTACATATGTTATGCTGTAAACGCCCTGTGTACGCGACGCGGGCTTGGTATTGAATTCGCCTTAATCACTTACCTACTTTGCCTAGAGATAACATTGATTAAATAATTTATTTTGAAACGAAGCACCAGCCTTTACACCGCTGAGGTAACAAGAGGTTAACGATTATACATACGAGGAACTGCCTTCTTATGTTAATTGTCTACATGTGTTGGAAATAAATATAATTGCAATGTATTTATGTTTTGTCTTTCTGTAGCAGGTTATAGCTTATCAAAGAGCTTGCGTCTTATCAGTATAATTTTGAGATGTCGCTTTTTAATGTAAGTTTCGATTACGCTATCACCGGCGAATCTTCCAACTTAAATTCGTGAGATGCAAAACAACAAGGTGGTGGCACCCGTCTTTAGTTTTGATCACTTTACTGTTAACCCACCCCTCCTCCGGAGTAGCTCAGCTGACTCATTGAACGCTATTGATTGCAGGACTGGTTTGAGCATTTGCAGATTGCTATCCTGTTTGTATTGAAGTGTTACAAGATTATCATTAATATATTCTAGTGCTACGGCATATTAGAGCGTTTAGCGCTTACAAGGATAAATAGATGTTGAAAATTAGTGAGGTGAACATATGCTGCTTTCCGCATTTCAATCGCTATATCTATGTATATTGCCTCCTCTATTCCTGTCATGTAGCTGCTAGTCTACTCCTTCGTTGTCGAATTGTTGGATTAGTCGTTGTGGTTAACGCTGTACTGGTATTCCCATGACCAAGTAAGCTGTAGGAATTCAGGTTTTTTTCTGTAAATAGGAAAAAATTTATTATAGTTTTTTTTAAGTTATAATATCAATTGTAATAGCCGCAACATAAATAATATTTATCATAGTGAAACGATTATGTACGCGTAGGTACTTAATAATGCAGCTACAAGAATTTTTGTTACACTAAGAAATGTTTATTATTTTATTCACAAAAAATCTGTTGAAACCTTTACCCAGAACTTTCCTCGTCGACTTTGTGACACTAAACAATTTTAAAAATAAAATTAAGTTAGGAGTAAAAATATCTTCACTTTTCTAATAAAGAAAATACATTTTCAAATAAAGAAAATATATCCCGCTGGGGTTTGAACCCGCCGCATCTGCAGAGCGATCGTAACCGCATCCCTGCATAGAGACCTCAGTGAAGTTAGCACCACAAGTTCAAAAAATTTAATTTGTTTCAAGAGTTCCCGTTGCTGCCCAAAGAGTTCTAGAGTTCTTTGTTATTTTTAAAAATAGTTCTATGTATTTAAGAGAAAAAAATGTGAATCGAAAATGTGTGGTGCTAACTTCACTTTTTCCTCGGAAAAATAAAACTATAACTCTTTTTCAGTCGTACTTATTGAAAAATGTCATAACGATTTTCGATAGAACTCGCAGGGATGCCACTAGAACTCTAACAAAAAAAGGATTTAAAAAAAATAATTTATGAACCGGGAAAAAATATCTTGTTAATTTTTTCAAGTTCCGGTAGTTCTAATGGGATTTCTAGTAGCACCCCCACGAGTTCTATCGATAACTCTAATAACATATTTTGATAGGACTCGAAGTAAAAAAATTACCCTCATTTTTGTATTAGTACTTTTACAAAACGACCAAGTACTAAAAAACAATTTTTAAAGGTTCTGATAGTTCTAATGGGAGTTCTAGTAGTACCCCAGCGACTTCTATCGTTATCTTTAATAATATTTTTTGATAAGACCCGAAGTAAATAAGTTACGCCCAATTTTGTGTTAGTACTTTCACAAAATGTCAGTCCTGAAAGTATTTTTTTTTAAAGCTTCGCTAGTTCTAATGAAAGTTCTAGTAGCACCGCGGCGAGTTCTATCGTTAACTTTAATAACTTTTTTTGATAGGACCCGAAGTAAAAAAGTTACTCCCATTTTTGCGTTAGTACTTTTACAAAACGACGAAGTCCTAAAAGCAATTTTTTAAAAGTTCCGGTAGTTTTTCACTTCCTTTTACAATAAATGAAGCATTGGATTCACCCCAAAAATTCGAAATTGAATTTTCAACAGATTTTCGCATTTTAGAGTCCCCTGAACCCAAAAAACATATTTTTTTCATTGGTCTGTCTGTGTCTGTCTGTGAACAGGATATCTCAAAAACGAAAAGAGGTATGGGGTTGAAACTTCATATATAGGTAAGTTTTGTGTACTATGTAGATGCGACAGCAAGCTTTTGAAGAAAATCACATAACCGGAAGTAGGTGTTTACTCTTGTGATTTTTTACTTTTTTTTCGATTTTTTCAAAAACGGCTCTAACGATTTTTTTAAAACTTCTCATTTTTATTACATTTTTAATGCATATTGATGTGAGATAGGTGATTTTCCATTTGAATACTTCTAAAATGGGTTTATTTTGTTTTTCTTTTTCAATTTTCTTTATTAACTCCTATTTTAAATAGAACACCCGTATATTATTACATTTTTGAATTCAGCTTAAAATTCTACAGAAAATTTGTCTCTTCACCTAACGCTCTATTTTGCACCGTTTTTGTAGATCGATTATGAACAAATAGTTATTTACATTTTGTATATGGATAGTTTAACGTGGTGAAATTATATGGTGTGTATAATTCCATGACGTTAAACTATCCACATACAAAATGTAAATAACTCATTTTCCTAATCGGTAAAATGTAAATTAAATATGTAAATTTGTAAAAGTTGAACACCGAAGAAGGCTCGTAAAAAACCGAATATATATTGTTTATGAAGGTTTGAATTTTTTTAACATTAATGACTGAAATAATTACCTAACAAAAAATGTTAAAATCAAGAATAATGTGAATTTCTTTCATGTGGCGCCTAACTGTCCCCGCGCCTAAATTGCGGCGCCTAAACGTCCAGGCGCATATAGCTCCTCTTGAGAACAAACCCTAGAAATTCATTAAAATAACATATGATCAATTAAAATTGTATATGAATCATAATCACAGCTCCATTTTATTTTATCTTTGATAAAAGATGGTTTTTATTAAGTTCTTCTTTCAAAAACGATTAGTTACTTCCCTTGTGAGAGTTTTAGATTGATTTGGTTGATATCCAACATTCGATTTTTTCATAATTGTCGTCAACTTATTAAATTTGGTTATGCTTACATTCTCATTGCATGAATGCATTGAATGTACTATGGAGTATTTAGTCCATAGTAATAAACAGTTAACTTTTTTCGACTAAAAATTAGTAATTTGCAGAATACCATTGCTTAAAAAGAAAGGTTTTGCACTAAGGAACTTACTACATCCAAAAATATGCTAACATAACATCTTGCACTTGCTCTATTTTATGTGTTTTTTGTTTCCACTCACAAAATTGTTTGTACACTGTTTTCGTATCGACTTGCTGACTTTGTATGAATAAATTTTTCTGTTGCTTTTGCAAATATTTCATCACGAAACATAGGAGAAGCATTTACGTCCATGGCGTTTATTTTCAACAATTGACACAAAATAAACAAACACAGTTATTATAGAAAACTGGTAGTATGATTTAATACAAAATGCACCAAATAATGTCACATCATGTGGACGTTATTGAAACGGTGTCACATGTAAAAATTAAAAATCAAATTGTTTACAGTATGAAATGAAATACATTACGTGGTACACACTCTTACAGTACTCATTTCGATAATCAACGCTCGGCTCCTTCGTCGCCTCGTCCTTAAACATCTCATTGGTACTGTAATATTTGACTTACCTGACTTGCATCTTAAATTACTATCACATAACAATTAACAACTAGCTTTATTAGACGATATTGGTTCACAATATTAATTTATATATTTCAATTTGCTTGTATGAAAGAATGTACTACCACATAGCTATCTAAATACTACTAAATACAAATTTGCTATAACAATATCTATTCAAAGTAATTGGAAATGTAATTTATATTGTGGAACTACAATTACCAAGTAATTGATAATTGAACTACTATATCACTTGGGTAATTCAATTACTTCATTGGGCTGTAATTGGTAATTAATTACTCTTTGAATTTGCCCATCTCTGGGGATTACCTTTATAGTTTTACGTTTGGAAGAATTATAACAAAATCATGTTCAACGTGTCGTGTACTTAAATTTCCGTACATGTAGGAAAAATCCCCTTCGGTTAGCAACACTGCCTCCAGCACAAGATATCAGCCATGATATCTCTTTTTTGTCATTAAATAGATTATTTTCAGCTATACTCACATTCCGTAATGTCGAAAATAATTACAACTGCTTTAAATTTTGTTAATTCTCTGTGGGAGTTTACATTTTCTGTATATTTTTGAAATTACTTTCGACCGCGCTGCCTCATTTAGGGCTAGACTATTTCCAAAAGTAACTCAGCTGGAACTAGTAGCTAAGCTTCTTCAATTTTTTTGAATATATAGAAACACTGCATAGCACCTACTTTTAAAAGCTGTGTCAGCTTCAGTATTGGGTTTTGGAAATTTTACTCGTAAAATCTATGTCATTATTTTAAACCACAAAATAATCAACAGAATCTACTTTAGTTCGATTTCTATATTTAGATGTTACAATGTCTCTGTATTTTTATTACATGTAGTGCATATTCCACTAAACCGGTTATTCGGGTACTTATTGCTGGGATTTACATTTAGTAGTTGCCCAAGAAGTTTTATTGCAATTGTTAAATCTTCATTGTTCATATAACTGTTCTTCCGCAATATGCCAAAATGTATGCAGTCCCGACTTTAACTTTCACATAGTCCACAGTAATGCTTTAAACGAAATTTATTGCTTAAGTTGACCTCATTTATGATTTTATAGCAACCCCTGTTTTTACGCAGTATGCGAGAGCTCTTCCAAGTTGCAAGTTTG
This sequence comes from Agriotes lineatus, assembly GCA_940337035.1. Lineage (NCBI taxonomy): Eukaryota > Metazoa > Arthropoda > Insecta > Coleoptera > Elateridae > Agriotes > Agriotes lineatus. The sequence continues at coordinate 26,504 of CALNHX010011536.1, forward strand.
AATTTACGAGACCGATTTAATTGTTCGAAGTCACTCCGTAAACCGCAGCGCCACCTACATGTTAATTTCTATTTATTATACTTTGTCGGATTTGTCAAAACATGAGCTTTATGCGGACCCCTATTTATACGCGAGCTTTTGTAGCCGGGCAACTGAGCGAATCCCTCTTATCCGTTTGCAACTTTGAAATAACTTTTTGTGCGCTTTGTAAAAGGAAGGAGCGAGCCAGAATTTGTGGTTACGATCCTCTTTTATTACGGTTATGAATACTGCTATCAGATTCACTGATCTGTTCGTGATTTCTTATCGTAATTTAAGGTCGGGAATGTTAGTGGAGACTTTTCCGCTCCTTCTCAGTAACTTTTTGGCGGCATTTGTTTTATCGTTTCGTTATGGTCTTTCAACAGATTTGGCGATGATTTTCGAAGTTTTTTGAAACACCCTGCAACTTCGCAAAGATAATAGTTTTTGTGTAACTGTTATTAGTGATAGGTAAGTGGTGATTTTCTACTTTCTTTCAAATTTATAAAATATACGTTTTGAAACTCTATCAATATAGCAGTAGGTTACTTCTGCCACATTTTCATCCTCAAAAAAATAGCTGTTCTATAGGTTTCAGTATTCATAATTAGCTAAAAGGATAGGATACGGGGTAAACGGGTATGTTTTGATTATATACAGAGTTGTCGCTTTCTAAGTACACTATTATATTGAGGAATGTGGCTCAACAATGCTTTTGGAGAGTAGTCTGACGCGTATGTCAAAACCATTTGAAGCTTTCACACAGTTGTTATACATGGTGCATACAAATTGGCTCAAAAGCTGCAGGTAGCGATAATCCTTGTACAATTCTGAGTCGAAACTCTTAATACGAAAATATTGGATAGATCTTCATGAGCTCTCACGAGCTGTAGATACAAACAATTGTTTTTTCAGGTAAAATACCCCTTCTGTTTAAATATGATAAAATGTCATTAGGAGTTGTGCAACATTTAAAATTATGGTCCCATACAAAATTTCAGAATATCGACTAATTTTTATAAAACCGTTTCATATCAAGAAGGCCATGTCAAAAATATTCGAAAGCTAATCAAGTTTTGAAATATGTTTACTTCCCGGGCATAAAAGTAACCACTTTTGTGACTAGGCATAAAAGTAACGGATTTATTTTGTTTGTCAAGTCACATAAGTTGTCACTGTTATGACGCCAAATTTAGCAGCCACTATAGCCAGCATGAAAATGTATGGTTGCTTGTACATTCAGGTTTTTCAGACAATTTTATTAACTTTGTTGTGTTATATTATCCTGAACAAGATATTTAGGCATTCGATTGATTTTTACAGTTACTTGCTTAAGGTCCAATTGAAACGCGGTATTGTACTGAACTGGCCCTCGTGATTCCACTGCTCTAATTCTAAAAATTCAGGATCTGGTAAATTAAACACAGTCTTCCTCATTACAATTAACATATATTTTTACACGGGTGTGTAAAAATATATGTTAATTTTTATGAGGAAGACTGTGTTTAATTTACATTAATTTTCTCTAATTCTAGTTACATGGTGGAATAAATAGTTTATTTATTCATTTATTTATTATTGTTTTTCTGTAGGTATTCTATGTTTGGTTTCTTCGCTACAACCAGCATTGCTATTTACCTGTGCTCCTAGATAAATCACTTCTTTAACAACATCGACGTCATGCACTCTTTCTAGATTATGACCATCTTTACTGACACTTACCATAATCATCATCTTACTTGATCTATTCTCTATTTATTATAATGAGTGTGGGCTTCAATTCTTATAAGTTATTTAATATTTATTTTAAAATTTATATTTTTGTAGCCACCAAAAATACTTATATAAATTATTCTCCTTAGCATAGAATTTCGGCTTAGACCGCGTAGTATTTGTATATGAACACCCAGCATTTTCTGGCTTAATGTGCCTTGTACCTTGTGAAGTCGAGCAAAAACCCGCGCGATGGCCATGCTCTCTGGTGGCTCGTGTTGTTTGAGTATCTTGAGAACGAGGATACTTATCAACAGAGAAGATGGCTTTAAACTTAGTAAAACGTGGACCCCTGTGTTACACGATCTAAAGCATTACAACCACTGTGCGTCATACGGCCACGCCCCACGGATTACGTTGCACTCGGATGACCAACCAGCGTTACGCCACTCCGCGAGCCTGGCACAGAGGACTATAAATAGCTCAACACCGACCTTCGGTTCTTAGTGCGCCTTTCACTCTGATGATGCAAGCTGCAAGGTCTTGCGAAACGTTAGTGAATATGGATGCACAAACAGCAAAACGGCCAAATCTGCCTAAGTATCCTCGTTCTCAAGATACTCAAACAACACGAGCCACCAGAGAGCATGGCCATCGCGCGGGTTTTTGCTCGACTTCACAAGGTACAAGGCACATTAAGCCAGAAAATGCTGGGTGTTCATATACAAATACTACGCGGTCTAAGCCGAAATTCTATGCTAAGGAGAATAATTTATATAAGTATTTTTGGTGGCTACAAAAATATAAATTTTAAAATAAATATTAAATAACTTATAAGAATTGAAGCCCACACTCATTATAATAAATAGAGAATAGATCAAGTAAGATGATGATTATGGTAAGTGTCAGTAAAGATGGTCATAATCTAGAAAGAGTGCATGACGTCGATGTTGTTAAAGAAGTGATTTATCTAGGAGCACAGGTAAATAGCAATGCTGGTTGTAGCGAAGAAACCAAACATAGAATACCTACAGAAAAACAAAAATAAATAAATGAATAAATAAACTATTTATTCCACCATGTAACTAGAGTTTTGCTGTTTGTGCATCCATATTCACTAACGTTTCGCAAGACCTTGCAGCTTGCATCATCAGAGTGAAAGGCGCACTAAGAACCGAAGGTCGGTGTTGAGCTATTTATAGTCCTCTGTGCCAGGCTCGCGGAGTGGCGTAACGCTGGTTGGTCATCCGAGTGCAACGTAATCCGTGGGGCGTGGCCGTATGACGCACAGTGGTTGTAATGCTTTAGATCGTGTAACACAGGGGTCCACGTTTTACTAAGTTTAAAGCCATCTTCTCTGTTGATAAGTATCCTCGTTCTCAAGATACTCAAACAACACGAGCCACCAGAGAGCATGGCCATCGCGCGGGTTTTTGCTCGACTTCACAAGGTGCAAGGCACATTAAGCCAGAAAATGCTGGGTGTTCAGATACAAATACTACGCGGTCTAAGCCGAAATTCTATGCTAAGGAGAATAATTCGAGTAACCGCGAAAGCCTCAAACAGTACATACTTATATAAATACAAAGCTTACATCTAATTGAGTAGCCAAGTATTCTTCTATTTACTTTAATCATTAAATATGTCCTGGGTGACGTGTTTAAAGTGTTAGAAGGCGATATCTCGAAAATGGTATAAAATATTTTCATCAAATTTTGGTGAGGTGACAGGGAGATGGGAAATATGTAAAAACATCTTTTACATTTACCTCCTCTCTCTATCTTGAGGGGTGGAGGGAAGTAACCTTAAAACTTTAAATAGGATGATGTATTTTTGTTTAGAAAATTAGAATCCACGTAAAAACTACCTAACCTATGTGTATTAAAAAAAAGAATGATTTGCTTTTTCGGTTACGGAACTATGAATTATTATGTTAGAAAATAAAAAGAATAATAATCGTTTAAACGTCAAAATTCTCAATTGACTTAAGTAAAAATAACTCATTTCTATAGAAACGAATAATAATTCTGAAATAAGTAAACTTGAGTTGTTCCTAAAATTTATCAATTTTTTAAATTCAACCACAATTTAGTTAATCACAATTCCGTAACCGAAACAGCAAATCCAAAAATGTTTTGTACATATACCTAGTTTTTTACGTAGATTCGGATTTTTTAAACCCAAGTACATCATCTTATTTAAAATTCCAAAGCTACCTCCTACCCGTCAAAATAGAGAAGGAAGATAATTATAAAACATATGTTTAAATATGTCCTCCCGTCTCCCTATTACCTCACCAAAATGTTATCAAAATATTTATATCATTTTCGAGATATTGCCTTGTAAAATTTAAAAAACTCACCTAGTATATTAGTTGACTAGCACAGTGGAATACGAATAATGCAATCAGGGTTGGTTTTCTACAAGTGGGTATTGTAATAATTTGATTAAATTGCCATTATATCCAATGGAATATTGCCTACATGATATTCGTCCACAGATGTTGCTTACACTTTGAAATAACCCCAAATATATTTTTACTGTTGAACAAAGCAAGCAATCGGAAAGTATTATCTTCATGCGCTTCATATGCATGTAATAGGTATAGGAATGTTTATGTAAGGTACTTTTTTTGCCTATTGATTTTTGCCACACCAATACTGTATTATACTAAATTTCAAATAAGAATGCGCTTTAAACTGAAACTCAGTTTTACATTAGGAAAATATGAGTTTGTTTGACTGCTAATGCTTTAAAATAATTGTGTCGCATACATGGATGTATTAATACATCCATGGTCGCATATGATTCAAACAACGTTGTAGGTTAGCCTTTTCTGTCCAATGTATCGATTTTCCTTTCATGATTTTAGGATTCATAACTAATGTCAAATTGGCAACTTGTTGTAATGCTGTCTTTATTGCCGCTAATCACAGCCATAGTTATGATTACTACCTAGCTCGAAGTATTGCATGCTTATTTGAATCACATGCTGTACCTCGACGGCTCCACAGATAACCCCCTCCAATGTAGCAG